>JAZHYW010037094.1:0-59938 GCA_037355805.1 Ixodes ricinus
CAGAGACCCTTGATTTCCAGTCAGCGCTCTACCAACTGCGCTAACCAGTAGTTAGAGCTTTAGACGTCAACAGGGAAACGGTCAGTGGCGCACCAGTCACCTATATGAGTTCGTATATTTATGTTTGTTCTTTGTCCCCCTTGTTCTCCTTCTCCAGGGCGTTGTTGTGTTATTCTTGTGCAGCTCTGCTTGCACCTTTGCATGAATAGCATTATCATCATAACCTTGCATGGCAGGCCGATCACCACTGCTGGTGTTAGAGTGGTGGCGGCTGTTGAATCCCATTTGCCTACTCACGTTTAACTCAGTTAGTTCAGTTGGTAGTGTTCCCCACTGGAAATGGTGGAGGTCCCTGGTTTGATACCAGAACCAGGCTAATTTGTTTAGTTGCGCACCAGTCAACGAGATGTGTTTAAAGATTTGTGTTTGTATTTTGTCCCCCTTGTTCCCCGTGATCCAGTTATTATTATCGGTGGCGTCACGTTTGCCTGTATAGGCCGCCGTAGATGTAGACGCTGCTGCCGATGTCGAGGCCGTACATGTAAACCTCGTTCGCCTCGCAGTCTATCGCACGAAGCAGAGAGAGAGAGAAGTCTTGCAAAAGAAGAAAAACCAAAGCTGGAGTTACAGCCATAGGCCGAACGGTCATCGATGGGTTGGAGAAAGGGAGAGGGATAAAAGCAACTCGCACGAAGCACACAACGACGAGCACAGATGAAGTCCGAAGCGCACCTTTTGCACACGGCGCTCCGGCGATGAGATGACGCTCCTGCACCTGAGCGTGAGCGGCGCGCGCTTGATGACGTATTTTTATGGCCATCTTTCGGGCACAACGACGCCGTTTTTCGCGTAATAGGACAAGTGAGGTCGTCCTAGAGGTTCAGGACGACCTCAAGGACGGCGCTGAGGACAGCGTCGTTCTTGAGCATTTTTATGGCCATATCTTTTGGCCATATATGCCACTTTTTCGCTCATTGGGACAAGTAAGGCTTTCGCCTTCAAAAGATGAGTGTGATACATATTTTAGGGGAAAATGGTTGTTCCTTGCCAAATATAAAAGCGATCTAATCAGCTTCTACTTATTTAGTAAGCTTTTAAAGGGGCGATGCAACAATTTTGTACTTTGCGCAAATACCGCTTAGAACGGATCCCTGACGTTGATGACCTATGAAACACGCGTTCGTTTTTCACCCCACGCAATAGAAGTCCCAGAAACAAATTAAAGAAAAACGAGCAGCGTTCACCCCCTCAACTCGCAGCCAGAACAAGCGGCCACGTGACCTGGAATGGATTATATGCCGCCAATGTTGATCATAGCCACGCGCTGGGGTTGGCAAAGCACAGGACACGCGCTGAGTTCCAGACATTGTTATGGCTCGGCTATTGTCGTCGTTGAAGCGATTGGACACGGGCCACTACCCGAATGCTTCTCGAGCTAGTAATTATCACGAGTCCAAATCGAGCGCCCACGCAATGCTCGGGTCCAATCTATGAACCGCATTCAAATATCGTCACTTGGGTGTACTGCGATCCCCACGTTACGTCATCAAATTTTGCAAAAGAGAGATTGAATGAAAATGATCGCTTTTGTCCTTGAAATTACACCGCAACAAAGGAGTTTCTTGGCCAGTGGCGTTGCGTGCGAGTATCCTTGAGTCCCACCAGTGCCAGTAAGCTCGTGTAAAGTGAAAAACATTCCAACTGAATATCGTTGCACAGCTCCTTTAACTGAAACGATATACCCGATAAACGTCGCACACTTCCTCCGCTAGGCGGCGCCAGCTTATTTTCAATTTTCGCGCATGCGCGTAATAGTTTAGCTCTAGTCGAACTTTTCATTTAAGTTCAGTCCGATTTAATGCTCTTATAGTGACATGGAAAGAGAGAAGAAAAAAGCCCCAGCAACTTTTATCGAATTTAACCTTGAAAGTTTAAGGAAGTCGAACCCAGTCGAACTCGACCCAGTGCAAGTTTGCAACATCCCGAGTGAGAATACCTACCCAACGCCCCTCCACGAACCAAAACATCGGACCGTTCGCGATTACCTCAATACCTGACCTTGACACTCGGCACAGTGCTTACCCGCGACGGGGCAGGCATCGGAGCGATTAAGACGGCTGTGGGCGAGAGTCGCGGCCGTCGGAATGTCGAAAGGTCCCCCCACTACGGATGCGCGCAGCCTCGGACAATGGGGCCCTGCGGAGAGCGAGGCTGCACGGAGGGTCCGGCCGATGGCCCTGGCGCGCGTTCCGCGGCGAAGGCGGAGTTGACCTCGTCTTGTCTCGGCCGACCTCCGGCAGCAGCAGCAGCAGCGAGGGACGTCGATTGCCAAATATCTGGGTCAGGCTGAATGAAGGTTACGGCGTTGACACCGGCCAATGCGACTGCTCGCGCGTCGCCCCACACGCCGACCGCGCGCAGTGCACATGCCTCGCGAGCCCCGGTCGAGACCTCTAGCTGCTTTGCCACGGAACGCCGTCGGAGACGTTTCAAAGGGTCGTTCGTCGAGGATTGCGCGGACCCGTCCGCTGGAAGTCGTGCGGTACACCGTGGAGGTCGTACGCCGAGTGGTGAACGTTCGGTTACGCCGATAGACGATCGCCAAGGTTTCGCGGCGGATCCCACGTGTATTGCGTGTACGCACGTCGTGCCCCGCCACATTTGGCGGAAATAATTATCCGCTAAATTTAGCGGGAAATCGTATTGACGTGATGTTGTGACGTAACAACGTCGAGTGACGCCATGACGTCACAATTTTCCCGGTAAGTGTAGAGGTGAAAGTATTCCACTACTTTCGGGAAAATTTCTTCACTAAATTTAGCTACATAATAGGGAGTTTTCGTAGATCGTTTTCGCCGTCCCGCAACGCTCTCCGCAAACTCGCTACGATACACGGAACCCTACAGTCAAGGCCATCGGCGCGCAGGCGCAGTAGCGGCTTCTTCGTTGCGGAGGGCTTAGCGGAGGGGAAACGCGGTCCACGAAAACTCCTAGTTTCTCCACTAAATTTAGCGTAAATACTTTTCCATCCGAATTTAGTGTCACGTGAAGGCACGGTGCCACCGACGTCACAGTGTCACGTGATTTCATGGCGTCACGTGACTTCACATAGTACACATCAGCACCGTCCGCTAAATTTAGCAGACGGTGCGTAATTATCCTCTAAATGTAAACCCGGCAGCTTAACTGTGTTCAGCGTCTCGGCTGCAGTCCCCGCGCAGTTTTCTTCGCAGGACGCGGCAGAAGCCGGAAAAGACCCTTTTAAAAAAACCCATCAGGCAACACTGGCAGTCGCCATTTTTTGGGGTACGAAGCCTGTGATTGGTTCCGAGTCTTCGCAGAACACTGACGCAACCCTCGTGTCCAGTACAAGCTCAGATGTATACGTGGCAGAAATAATGGCGGACTCGGTTAATTGACTCGGCAGTTACTAGATGGCACGCACTTTTGAAAAGGATCTATTCTTACATAAAACAAAACAGAAATTTTATGTAAAGTGCGCAGCACTGTTAACGCGAACTAACCACCGCCGGCTTTCTGTTCCTCTAGACTCTACACACTGTTACTAAAACCACAATGAAGGTGCGAAGTGCTCACCTGGGTCACTAACCTAAGCGGTAAAATTGAGTCCCGACAATACTCTTACTAAATAAAAAAAGAAGAAAAAAAAGTGTTGTGTTCGTGCTAACAGTGTCGCGCGGTGTACAACTTGAGAGTTCGCAGCAGGCACGTACTATATGCGTGCTTATTTTTCACATAACCCACGTACTCATTCGCACATCCATCCAGGGGAACATATACGCATCGTAGATGGAGAGAACGGGCTCCGTTAGTCCTTCGCAAGCGATGCAAATCCCGCAGAAAAAGGTGTTCGAGTTTCAGATATTTGCTGCTTCTAAGTTTCGTCGAAATGAGGAAATGGATGGCTGGCGACGATAGGAATGACCTCTAACGGGACGCGCATTGCTTTTTTTTTTCTTTTCTTTTTTATTTTAGAAGGAGTGATACTGCGTAGAGAAGTTCACCTAGAAAGCGAACCCCAGTTTCCTTGAGAAATGGTTTCATTTCGTTTTCTTCGGCACTATCTCTACTACTTGGTCGCGATCAAGGCGCGCAATCCGACGCTGTCAAAATAAGAAAAGAATAGAAAAAATAGGCGTTTTTTGGTTTTGCGGAAAAGGCAGACGCTTTTGGTCGCACTATTGAGCGCGACCTCGCAGTGAACCAAGGAAAGTGTTGGAACCCCTCGTGTGACCCCACTGGCAACCTTATTTTTCGGGCAAAATTTTTTCATTCGCTTTTTTATATTCGTAATTTGTTTAAAGAGGTTTTGCCATGTACGAGGACTCTCGCATCGGTTGCACTGTAGGAAGGCAGTCCGCCTACAACGTCGATTGCTCGAAGAAGAAACTTCCTCGAAAAAGTTTCAAAAAAGAATTGGTTCACGGATCACATAGTATCGATGCGAAGCTAAAAAAGAGCTTAAAAAACAGAAAGTATTGAACCAGTTTCCCTTACGGTATATTGCGTGGTATTTTTTCTTTTTTTTCTAAATATAGTGAGAACGTTTGCCGTCTCCTAGATTTTTTTTTAAATTAAAAATGATATGCGCCAAGTGATATATTACAATGTTTACAAACAAACCGGAGAACAGTTGAGAATCACGTACCGTACTTTCTGGGCTATAGTCCGCACCCGATGTATAGTCCGCAAAAACAAATTTGGGGTCAAAAATAAAAGTTTTTGCTCAGATAGTCCGCACGCCGTGCATAGTCCGCACCTGGTGCTTAGTCGACACGAAAATCTTCTCATACACGGCGCACCTTGACAAATGCCTGCTCTCTTAGCTCACAAAGAAGCTTGTATTATACATAAATCATCGTTAACATACTTTTTTATTCACAAAATCCGTCACGTCTCGTCATAGTGAACGATCTTGAAAAACAAAATTTCTGTATAGTCGGCACGCGCAGATAGTTCGCACGGCCTAAAATTTCAACTTTTAAACATGCATAGTCCGCGGACTATAGCTCGGAAAGTACGGTACTTTAAAACCGGCATGTGATATTGCTGGTTAGATCTCTTTGGGTTCATTTACTGCTCTTATGCTGAGCGTACTTTTTTTTTCTGTTTGAAAAGCGCGACTTTGTTATAATTGCCCTAGTCTTGAAACGTGGCCGATATCGCGATATATTTTGTTTTAGTTCCATTGCGAGGTCACACATGGTGTCTAAATATTAATGGTGTTAAAAACACCTTCTACCACCTATCCTTAATTAGGCTATGAGCGTTCGGAAAGGTCGTTTGGCCTCAATGTGTTGGTGTACACAGGAATGGTAACTTTACATGGACTAAAAGTGTGGAAAACACGAAAAGTTTCCAAGAAATAAAGAGTATTTATTGAAAGACTCAAAGAGTGAAATTTTTATATTCGTAAGTGCTGCGAGTTTCACGCTTTTGCAATCTTGCGGAATATTACGCTTCTTCAACATGGCGGGAAGAACCTCGAGGTTGTCGGAATGTGGTCTATGTGACCAATTGCAAATGTTAAACGTAAACATATTTGATAGAAGAACGTCTAATTGAATTGAAATTAAATTTTAAGAACAAAATATATCGCTGTGTTTCTGCCGTCTAGAATTACGCCGGAAAATATTTCGATGGGTAGCAGTCGTTCGGCTGAAATTAATGTTTCACAGAATTTTGCTGAGAACTTCCGAGAGGACGAGGTGAGTCGAAACCGTCGCCGATTGCGGCCGCTCTGCACTGGGCAGCCAAAATGGCGTCGCCTTTCCACAAGGCAGTCGGCAAACGGAGTGTCGATGCTCTGCTAAGCATAGCGTATTCAGAGTCTCACGCGTAGAGAACCTCTCAATTGGTCCAAGTAAGCGTCGTGGACAAACAGTGTCCTTCCGACGGTTCCGTCCAAGTAGTTCCTCGTTTCCCGAGCGACAGGCGGCTTACATAAACGAGCCCAACGTGAATGCGATGGCCGGCAGGATAAAAGGCGAGCGCGAGGCGCGTACCGAATCGAGAAACAGGTCACGTGCGCGTGCGCGTACTGCGACGCCAAACCTCGTACAATACGCGCAAGTGTTCGACACGAAAAGAAAAAAAAAATTAACAAGTAAGAAAAGAAAAGGGCGCCTTACTCGCCTCGAAACGGAAACAGCAAGAAACCAAAACGCTGGCTCGTACAGGCTTTCGTCGACCCCTTGCTTGCAGACTCGGACGGAGAAGGAAAGAAGAGCGGCAACACTTTCACGGTCGAAGGCGTAAAAAGGGTAACCGAAGCATCTGATACGAACGACTTCTCCGCCTATTGCTCCCTGTTTAGGTTTCTCCAGCGCGGGTTATTTTTATTTTATTTATTTATTTTATTTTTTTTTTTTTTGGGGGGGGAGGGAAGGGGGGGGAAACCTTCCGAGCGGCTGCCAACCTGGGTCAGTGGATAGGCAGTCCGTAACGAGTCGAGTTCGGTTGGTGCTCGCGCGGCGATGTGTTCAGCACATCTTACCCGGAGACGGAATCTAACTAGTTACAAGTATTTAAGTTACTCTAATTAACCACACGCATAGTGGTTGGCGTACTTTCTAAGTTACACAGTGGAACGTAACGAAGTCGTTAGGGACTTTTAGAAAACCGTTACCGGGTTCCGCGTACTGCACGTCAAAGCACGCTCTTAAGCGCGCGCCCCGCGGTCACAGTATCACTCCGGGCGCGCGCTTAAAAGCGTGCTTCAAAGGCTCCTGTAATACGGTACGTGGAACAGGGTAACAGTTAGCTGAAAGTCCCTATTATTTGTTTCTAACTGTAACCAGTCGGTGACTAGTTTGTAAGTGTTCTCATCTTGTCAATATCCATAAAAATGCATTTCTAAAAAGAAAAAATCGTAATAGCATTTCGTAATTTGGATGTATTTTGGATCGCTCTTTTTAAACACTATTACTTTCTGAGAGTGACTCTACTCCTTGCTGTCCGCGTAAGAACGGTTGACTGAGGACACGGTAGCTTGTGTCTGGATACAAGTCCGTGACGACCGTTCATTAAAGAAGTTAACCGTGTTTGACAGCAAGCATGGATGACATCTGAAAACGGTTTTATATATCCATTATTATAGCTTTGTATGCCTCATACACAGGATCATAGAAGTTACTTTAGTTAAGGGAGCTTTGTGGTCGACGGCGAATCAGTTCGCGATCCTCCGCGCGTAGCTTTGTGCCAGCTACTCAGGTGCGGGGGTTGGTTCGCCGACAGCAGAGGCGACGTATGCTTTAAAGGCACATCTTCGCTGATCGTGTGAATGGGGTAGAAGTGATTCATCCGTGACACAAGCCAGACGAAACACACTGAAAAATAAAATTAATCAAACAGGATACAGAGTTTTCACTATGTAATAATATTCACATAAGATCATGTATGCAGCAGACTCCTACATTTAAATATGTATTCCCTTTTTGTAGTTAGTGTTTATCGAAAATTCATTCAAAAATTCCTCCGCCGCCAAACTGCGGACAACTACAAGTACGTGCGCTGTTTTCTTTCGACGACGGTCGGTTCGCCCGGACGGACGGACTGCGGCCAGCAGCGGCGGCTGCGGCCAGCCTCTCTCGGCGACTCGCAGAGGCGCGCTCGCAGGGGGCCAAGTTCACGGAGCGGTATTCGCCGGCCTCTAAAATGCCCCTCTCCGCGCCGCCGCCGCCGAAGGAAGAGAGTCGACCAACTTCCCCCGAGTGTGGAAAGGGAAGGGCCCTGATTGTGACCCATATACGAGATAGATGAATACGCCATGTCAGACGAGGAGGGGAGGCTTTCGTTCTCTCTCCGCTGGCGCTCTTTTTGCTTGTTGTGTGTCTCGAGCGGCTACTTCGGCGCTTTTGCTGCTTCGCTTTGAACTTGGGGCGGAGAAGTTTGTTGCTCGTTCTGTTTGTTTGTTGGTTGTTGTTGTTGTCGGCGTTGTTTTGGGGGGCGCAACGAGCGCGCGTTGCAGGAATGGCTGCGATGACCTGCCCCCGTGGGCCGTGTGAAAAAAACAGCGTGCGGAGTCCTTTTCTCCCGGTGAACTGTAAGATGGCGACGGGGCGACCAAAACGTCCGTCGTCCAGTATGAGGGGGCGGTGTTGGCGAAGGGACGGACGTAAGCGTGCGACCGAAAAGGGAACACAATACTAAACGTTTTGTCTATTGTTCAGACCTGGAGGGTAACGCTGAACCACGGTATACGCTGCCATCGAAAGATTTCCAAGCCCCGCGGAGAAGTCAGCGACGATGACTTTCGATCAGGTCGACACGGCACGGGAAATTGTCCGAACAAGTTTGTTTTCACTGAGCAGGCATCCTAGAGTGGAGGATATAAAGACGACTTGCTTGATTTTCGTGGCATTTGGGTGACGCATGACATCCCTCGGAGCACGCATGATATGTACTTAACAAAAGGTGGCGCTGCTCTAGATGAGTGGTCATGATTGATGAATTCACAGGATGGAGGATGTGTACTGAGCAGAAGATGAGCTCGGTTTAGACTCAACCTGAATGAGTTTCAGAAGTGTTGAAAGCTTGGGCCAGTTGGTGTCGAGGAAAAAATAGAAAACACGGATGACAGACAAATTCATTTATGAGTTCACCTTCCTGTAAAATAGTCACTGTCGTCAGAAGACGACAGTGGCTAAACTTTCCCTTTTATCTTTCGCTTATTCTTTCTTCTATCAGCTGTTCTCCCCCACCACCACCCTCCCTCAAACTAAAGGAATCCTTTTCTGACCTCTGGCTATGAATCCCATCTTTAGTGCTTCATCTTTCGCAAGCCTTCCTCCCCTTTGCGTGAGATATGTTTACTCAGACAGGGTATTGGTGAACGCCAAAAATTGCTGTCTAAGTGGCTAGGTGAGCACTAATTTTTACCACGCTAATTAACTAAAAAAATGAAAGGCCGATCTTCTAGTTTGTACGAAAAGTAGCGCGCCCTGTGTGTGATTTCAACTACACCTTCCATCCGATGGCGCGTTGGCTTTTGAAGAGCATAAATGGGGCTTTTAACGCGTACCGCGTAGAGTGGTGTATTTGTCATTTTAAAGTACTAAAATATGAGTTAGCCCAAGTAAGAGAAGAAATTAAAAAAAAAGAAATATTTTCTTGTAAACACATTTTTTTTGCAAGGTATTTTCTTTTTCCTCACAAAATTAATATTCAACATTTTGGATCATTGTAGCGTTCATTATGTCAGATAAACGGACAGGAGGAAAACAAAATTAAATTGGCTTACAATTTATCCAGCTTATTTTTGCCAACACGGGAAACACAGTGGTCCTCCGTGTGATTTTATGGTTTTAAGTAAAGCGCCGGAAGTAGTCGGAAAAAGGAGGGAAGGAATTATTTTTTTCTTCCGCTTATAGTTTACTAGAAATGCCTAAAATGTCTGAAAAACCTCCCCCCCTCCCCCCTCTTCCTCCCGTTCCATTAGACTGGTTTTAAGCGAGCTAGCCTCTGAACACGGGACAAAGATGTTTATTTTTTTACACAGGTGATTTCATTCCTCAATTCTTTTTAAGAGTTCCATTATCTATTTACGCCTCTGTGCTAAATTACATCACTATCTATTAAGCAATCCAATTTAGACATGACTTTTGAAAGTACCAACGTGCCAACGGGTCTACGGTGTGTAAACGAACACTGCCGCACGATAACTCGGACCTCTTCGTCAGGAGGCCAGCACGTCGCTAGATTCTCCACGAACCAGTTCTGGTTCAATTCCAGGGCCCCGATAAGGGTAACCCCGCCACTACGGAAAACTAATCTCGCGAATCTACTTTCAACAAACCGAAACCACCGTCGTGCCGGGAGAGTCCCACCGAAAGTTCCTGTCCCTCTCGTCAGGGCCCCGATGTGGCGCTGGCCTAATCCTGAGCAAAAGAAAAAAGGGGGAAGAAAAGAGAAGAAAACTGGTTTATTGCAATGAAAGTCCTCACGCATAACGGTGAAGCCGGCGGTAATTTAATTTAACGACGAAGCTAAAACAGACTCACGCAGGCTCGAGGTTCCTTGGGAAGCCCAGACGTCTTCTTCGCTGTGGGGAGTCCGGTCGTAAAAAAACAAACGAAAAACGATGAGTCAGCGGTTTTTACGGCTGCCTTCGCGGCGGGACGTCGTCCGTTATGTGCACCGGGAGCTCTCTCGTGGTGCTCTTCTTGCCCGTTCACCGTAAATTAGGCGGTCGTTTCGGTTGCGATGGTTTCTTCTTGTTTTCGTATACCTTCCTCCGATCGCGAGTCGTCCCTGCGAGAAAAACGGGCGGGCGGCTTTCTCGGTCGTGCGTGGCGAAAGGTCTGCTGCGTTTCGGGGCTGCGTGTCTTTTGCCGTGTCACGCCGTTTTGGGAGAGGTCGTCGAAGGTTACGTAAATCAGACTTTGATCGGTTGTGGTCGCTGTTGCCCGCCTGCGTCGTTTCTTAAACGGAGGCTTGCTTCTTCGGGAGCTTGAAGTTGCCAGAGCTTTGAACGCGAATTCTCTTTGTGTTTTTGGTTGCGTTGACTTTCTCTGCTAAGAGGCGGGCCTGGCTCCTAGTCTTGATATTGTTTTGTGTGTGGTTGTCTTGTTAACTAAGGCACTTCGTAAAGTTTATGTGCTTGATTTTTTATTTTTTTGTTCCTCAATAAGAAGGTTTGTAAAGTGGTCGCTGAGACATTTGCGCTAAACTGCGCCAACGAGCTTATTCTGCTACATCTGGCGATTTATGGGTCATGCCAGGGAGGGGCGGTAGGCATTCGGGTGGCGGAGGGGGGGGGGGAGTCTGCTGAGATATGACGTTACGGTTGAAACGTTGTCCAGATTTATTTTGTTGACCCAATATTTGCTATGTCATCCAAATCTAAACTTTTGGCTGATGTATATCAATGATTTTATTAAAACAAAGTTGACCTTCGAAAGGTTAGGGGGGGAAGGTGGTCCCCCCCCCCTAAATTCGCCTCTGCCAACGTTCCGCCTAAAGTTGATCTGACTTTATCAATGTTCAGACTGATAACGCAGGCGTCGCTACACTGCTAGGTCGTTGCAGTAAGCTTCTGCAAACGCTTGAGTATTTAGGTTATTGCACAGAATACCTTATTAATCCATTTGAACTTGATATCGAATACTATACAGTGCTCGAAAGTTCGCTTTATTTCTCATTTGTGGTAGGTTTTCGTGTTAGTGTTCTCCGTTGAGTGCGCTTCCCACCGCGCAGTAGTGCGCTGCAGAGAAGCAAAAGAAGCCGCGTAGACATTGCCACGTTGCGTGTCTCACTTCATTCGCTGGGGCGTGCCAGATGCCCGTCGTTGTTGCGAAACGTAAAACACCCATATTTGACTTTGTCTCACTTCTCCGCAGTGCAGCCTCGTACTAAGGGTAAATGTTCTCTTCAACAGCGAAATAATGCACAAGAGCAGGTCGATTTTTTTTTCTTTTTGTGCAGAAGTAAAACAATTTTGTGAATACTGATATGACAGCTCTTGGCTCGTTCGGGAAAGTTTACAAAATAAAAACGTGGTTAGTCGGTATGACAGACTGTGACATACTGCGGGATTGTTAGTCATGTTTTAAAATTACAAACTAAAAAACTGTTATGAAGTGCTGTCCGAGTGACGGAGCTGCTCGCGCCTAATGGATCTTCTGGAATACGCCAAACGACCTCCGCCGCCTCCGCTGGCGCCGCAAGGAATTCTGGGAAATGGCTGTATACAACCGGCCGTGGCAGACGGCGGAGGTAACAGAGGCGAGCGGGCGAGTAGCCACTTACGCAACCAATCCGCAACTGGCAACTGACGTAGCTGTGCTACTCTCTCCTTCCCTCGCTCTCCTCGGTGACATGTGGTAGATGCTGTGGGAGTGAGGGGTAACTTACTAGGAGGTTCCCATAATTCACTGCTAGCTTCGAACACGGCCTTTTTGTTTTTACGGCTTATTTGCGGGTTGAATTCGGCTCATATCCTCTCCACCAGACGTGCTCCATATAAACGTCCTTCATTCATTCATTTGTGTAAAAAAAAAAACTTTGCGTATTTTTGTTTTGTTTTTCCAGCAAATACGGTCTTTCCAGCGGAAAAGAGATGTTGCTATAGTGTCTTAACACCTTATTCTTCTGTTTTGCACGAAAAATTTGATTTTGCTTATTTTGAAAAGTTGTAACGCTTCTTGCATGCAGTGAACACCGCGCATTTTCTGTGTTTTAGAAAATGCGCTTTAGAGTATCGAGTCAACCGGTTCTGCGATATGGCAGACCAGCACACACTACAGCGCTTGACGCCTCCCGAAGTGCGAGGCTGTGTATACGAGCAAACAGTCACGCCCCCGTTCTCGAGTTTCGCAGACTAGGCGAATACGCAGGGCCGTCGGCCGACTTGGGCGGGTGTTTCTGTCCTTATCCCATTCGGCAGCTTGTTTGTCGTCCATCTTAGTAGTCTTGACGGCTCGCCACCATTGAGTCTCTGGTTTCGACTGACGGGTGCCTCCTGCGTGTCAATAACCGTTCGGCGTGTCACTTGCGCTCGGCGGGAGCAAATATATCGCAGCAGACCTCCTGGGATTCAACCTGATACGTGGGTTGGCTGACCGAAACAATATTCAACCTTCGTTTCGGTGTCAAGACTCCGTTTCAGTTTCGGATCTATCCTTGACATTGAAGTTGTGGCCTAACCATTTCCGACTACTCGTCGCGGTGGGCTTGTACAGTGCAATGCGAACATGTCGTGGCTTTAAAGTAATCTTTCGTAGAATTCAAGATGTGCATAAGCTGAAGAGAATGCAGCGGCTCGCTTTGCGTTTTATTTTTTCCAAAATAGTATCGTCGATTTCCAACGGCGCTGTACTCGAGCCAATCTTCCGCGTAAAGGAGAAAAAAAGAAATTTTTACATGATTTTCAACGACTCTCTACAAATAGATAAAACAGCTTACCTAACTCCTGGGGACGTCGCCGCCTACTGGCGATTGGCCAGCTCCGGCATCAGCTGTCTGTGCAATCGCAGCAGGCGGGCTTACGTTCCGGTGGGGTCCCTTGCTCCCGCTTCGTCTCCGTTGCTGTTTCCTGGAATTAATGCAACAAACATAGTTGCACCCTCTCATCAGCGCCCGCTGCTGTTTCAGGAACTGTTCTGGGCATTCATTCTTTCCCTAATCCATCAGTTGACTGGAAACCCATCTTCCAGAAGATGCCGTCTCGCGTCAATTCACTTGAAATGCGTGGTTCGACTTCTGTAGTCTCTACCAGACATTTATGTTGCTTCATTTTCACCTGCAGACGGCAGCATACGCTACGAGCTGAAGGGACCAATCAGACGGCGTTAAAAGCGCACCATCATGTGGTCCTGATGTTTCAGTACGCAGTTCTGGTCATCGCTGTACCACTGTATGACAACAGCCTCAGTGACTTGAGCTTTTGGAGGCTGCTTGATCGGTGCCATTAGTCTCGTAGCGTGGGCTTGACCTGGACATATATGTGACTCCTGGCGCTGCCAAGGGGCGCTGGGAAAAGAGACTCGTTAGGACTTGTTTTGGGCAGTACAAATTTCTGCTGCCTCTAAACCGTTATACATGTAGATGCGTGCGCTATAGCCTCCTACTGACGTAGCCTGGCAGATCGCCATGCGGACGCGGCCGCCGAAAGTGAAAAAGGTGGAGCGGCAGACAACGGACGAGAGGAGAGCGCATGTAACGGGCACCCCGCTGCGGCGAGACGACGCCAAAACATGCGGCCTCCCGAGCGATGGAATGTCCGCTCCTGCTTCTCGCGCGTCCTGGCCGCTGCAAAAGCTGTGCGCTCACTACCGCCAGCTTCCCGAGAATGCTGTGTACTACCAGATCCTCGCGCTCCAAATCAGCGACCGGGCGCTCGGCGGCACCCGTCATCGAACCGCCAGGCTTTGAGAGTATAGAGGAGGCTGCGCTGTGCCTGCTCGAAAGCGCAAAACGCGAGATCACAAAGAAAGTACAAGGTCAGGCAACAGTAAATTCAAACGCCGTCGAAGCACAGGTCAAAGCTATGAAGGCTGAACTCCATGGGACGAATATGCTGCGAATGAATACCTGACGAATTTTCGCCCGGCGGCTTTTGGCTCTGCGCGTGGAATCAACACAGTGGCTGCCGTCGTCAGCGCAGCCGAGCGTGCCGTCGGGCGGCGTTCGCAGCAGTTATCTCGTCGCATAATTCGTCCCATGGGAGTTCAGCCTCAGCGCCAAAGCCCGGTTCAACAGCCGCTGATTCGACTGCGTTTGACTGCGTTGCGGCAGCGAGACACCAGGACAACCCTGCTTCTTATATCGCGTGCCAAGAAGATTCCTTGAATTGGATTCGCCGCTTCATACGAAGCACAGATGTTCCGGTCACTGCTTCGGTTTCGCCGCAATGCAGTCAAACGCACTCAGGAACGCAAGTGTCTGAACCGGCCTTAAAGCCCGGTTCACAGCAGTTGCGTTTGACTGCGTTTGACTGCGTCTGCGGCAGCGAGACACCAGGACATACCCTGCTTCTTATATCGCGTGCCAAGAAGATTCTTGAATTTGATTCCGCCGCTTCATACGAAGCACAGATGTGCCGGTCACTCGCTTTCGGTTCTAGCCGCAACGCAGTCAAACGCACTCAAACGCAAGTGTCTGAACCGGCCTTAAAGCCCGGTTCACACAGCTGCGTTTGACTGCGTTTGACTGCGTTGCTGGCAGCGAGACAACGTGACATCCCTGCTTGCTTATATGGCGTGCCAAGAAGATTCCTTGAATTGATCCCACGCTTCATACGAACACAGACACAGACTGCACGCCCTAACAACAGTGCGGCTCTCCTAACCCCCTCCCCAAAACGCATGCTACTACGGTGACTCGCTTTCGGCTCTCGCCGCAACGCTGTCAAACGCACTCAAACGCAAGTGTCTGAACCGGCCTTAAAAGTGTGAGCCGAAGAGACGCTGTTTCACGCGTTCCAAACTAAATAAAATAAAAACAAATAAAAGCGTCGGGACGCCATGGCTTTTGACGCCACCACCCAGGGTAAAGAGACGCGTACCTTATAGCGGTGGTGAAATGAATCTGTCACTCTCTTCGATTAGATGTTTCGACGTCCGAAATCTAGCCGATTCCGGACGTCGAAAGGTGTCTTTTTAATCCCTTTATAACTACGCTGAAGCAGAAAGAAAAAAGAAAAAAAAAGCCCAGCGAAGGTAGTTAGAAGGCACCTTCTGCTGGGCTTTTTTTTCAGGTGAGTCCGTACTACCCAAGGCCCAATCAGGTGAGTTTGTACTTCACTCGCAAAACGAGGGAGCCACAGTCTCGTTCAATGCAACCGAATTTGGGGGGCTTTAAAAGCGCGCTAACCAACGATGGGCATCTTGGCATCGTCCCAGCGGAGGACTGAGGACTAATTTCGACCCTCAGGGAATCTTTTGACACGTGACCGAAAAGTCTCGATTGTTCACGGCCTTCTCCGCAACAAGCCTCCGCCAGATTGCGGGCACCTCGGGCCGGGATTCGAACCCGCGACATGAGGATCCGTAGGTCGACGCTTTCGCATCGGAGCCACCGACGCGGCAAGTTTGTTCAAAGCTTCAGCGCAGGAACGCCATAGACCTCTCCAATAATCGGCTTCCTGTAGACTGCCTAATACGTAATAGCTTCTTTTTTTTTACTGATTATGCAAAAAAACGCGACATTTATTTTCTTTGTTTGAATGTCGCATTTGGATTTTCCTGCTGTTTGAATTATTGTAGCTTTTTGCTGAGTGACATTTTGCTAGATATGTATTTTTTCAGCCGTTTGACACACACATCAAAAAACATTTTTATAAAATTTTATCGTTTTCTTTTTTTCTCTTCCTTTCTTTGTCAAGTCGTTTTTATCTTTTAATGCGTCGGACAAGTGTTAGAAAAGCGTCTTTTGGCGCATCAAGGCGCAAGGAGAGGCAGAACAATCAAACGGGCAGCGTAGAGCACGCGCGGCGACAAGAGAGCCAAGCGCGCGCTGTGATTGGGTTGAGGTCGGGGGAAACAAAAAATTGCAGTGGCTTAGCTCGGCTATGCCAGGATATACGTAGCGTGAGCTTAGGTTCATCTGGTTATCCTTAGCTTTCCTGGTTATCTGGGATTAGCTTGATTATCATGCTTACTGCTGCTTCAATGACACACACACGGTATACGCATTATGTGACACATGTATATTTATTTTTTTTGCTCAACGTCTGGTTGCTTCTATTATACCACAACGGCTCG
This sequence comes from Ixodes ricinus, assembly GCA_037355805.1. Taxonomy (NCBI): domain Eukaryota; kingdom Metazoa; phylum Arthropoda; class Arachnida; order Ixodida; family Ixodidae; genus Ixodes; species Ixodes ricinus. The sequence goes on from JAZHYW010037094.1 coordinate 16,224, forward strand.
GTGGTCAGTGTAGTAACACGCTGCCGTCTCTATGGCCCCAACGCAGTATTGTAGAATTGATTGTCTGTCTCTGATACACAATATCAATGGTGGTTCCCCATTGGGCTGTCTGTACAGTTGGAACACTGGCACGTTCGGCCACTTCGTTTAGAACCGTTGGTAACGCTAAAGAGGTTGAATCTTCTGCATAACGAGAAAGTCCTTGCACGTTGTACAAACCCGCGCCACGGTTTCACCCCACTCAGGTGGCGCCGCTAAACTCAACGTTTCACGCATGGTACTACTTACCGGCGTCAAGTTTTTCATGTGCCACAGTCTTTCACACACGTCGCACACATATCCAAACGGATTGTTCACGAAGTCCGTGTCGAAGGTCCGAGTCGCACTGTCGCTTTCGCTAAGTTTCACCGTATAGTCAGTCAATCGGCGAGCCTGACGCTCATTGACGGCGTCTTGTTGTTGCTGCTGCTGGAGATGGTCGGGCGCGTCGCTCGGCCTCCTGGCGACGCCGCTTTGCTAGACGTTCCTCCCTTTCCTCCGATGTCTCCGCAGCAGCCTTCTTCTGTTCGGTGTTGCTACGCTCAACCGCTAATTGCCGGGCAACTACTTCGGGATCCGAGTTAAAGGGGCTATGCAACAATTTTTGTACTTTGCGCGAACACCGCTTAGAACGGATCCCTGACGTTAATGACCTAGGAAATACGCGTTCGTTTTTCACCCCACGCAATAGAAGTCCCAGAAAAAAATTAAAGAAAAACGAGCAGCGTTCACCCCCTCAACTCGCAGCCAGAACAAGCGGCCACGTGACCTGGAATCGAATATATGCCGCCAATGTTGATCATAGCCACGCGCTGGTGTTGGCAAAGCACAGGACACGCGCTGAGTTCCAGACATTGTTATGGCTCGGCTATTGTCGTCGTTGCAGCGATTGGACACGGGCCACTACCCGAATGCTTCTCGAGCTAGTAATTATCACGAGCCCAAATCGAGTGCCCACGCAATGCTCGGGTCCAATCTATGAACCGCATTCAAATATCGTCATTGGAGGTACTGCGGATCGCAGTACCTCCACGTTACGTCATCAAATTTTGCAAAGGAGAGATTGAATGAAAATGATCGCTTTTGTCCTTGAAATTACACCGCAACAAAGGAATTTCTTGGCCAGTGGCGTTGCGTGCGAGTATCCTTGAGTCCCACCAGTGCCAGTAAGCTCGTGTAAAGTGAAAAACATTCCAACTGAATATCGTTGCACAGCTCCTTTAAGCTTCGCCGCTCTTCTGCGCCGCTGAGGAGTAATTTCGCTCTCCTTCTCCATGGCTATAGGTCTGTTTCTCTCGGCCAGGGAGAGCTGTAGCGTTCACGGGACGCGACCACAAAAGAAGCGCTTCGATAGCGTCCGCGAGACGCGACCATTTAATGGTGACGTGAAGCGGCGTCCTAGCGTTCCATCATGTACACTTCACGGGCTTAAACTAGCGTCTGTATAGTCTCCCTCGGCGTCTGCTCGCGTCTGTCGCGGCTATGACGTCACTCCTCTGGAATGTTCAAGACCGGCGAGGAGCGCGCGGTGGCGGCGGAGCCGCCGCGGCGGCGGCTCCGGCGCGCCAGCTGTGCGCGGTGTGACGTCACTGCTCCTCGCGCTTGCGCAGCACGGCTCATTATGCGAGCCACGCGAAACTGCTCAACCTCGGCCAGTGTAGCTCACGCTACAAATCACGAGGTGCCCTAAAGAGCCGACCAACTTGCACGCCCTATAAAAAGTGTTTATGCCTTCTTCTATCCCAGTCCCGGAGTGGAGGGGACTGATAGTATCTTGAAATAAATAAATTGTACGCAAGAGCTTTGCGTTGCTATACAGGCAACCTCGCAATGCTGTTTGGTTTGGCTACCATCCTGGCGACTGAAGCAAGAAATATTGGGTACCCCAGGGAGTGGCGGCTCCATTGTTCAAACGTGAGCATTTTACTCTGGTGGCGCCGCTGAGCCTAGTGTCTGAAGCAAGAAGCACTGGGTATCCCAGGAAGCCGTGATCGCGTAACGAGCCAGTACAGCGGAAGCTACGGCTCCAGGCGGGCCAATGGGAGCGTGACTGCGTATCGCCGGAGCGCGCCTCCACTCCGAAGAATTATCAGTGTGTTTCGCCGCGTCATGCTCCAATATGTGCGCGCTGCGCTTGTATACGTCGCGCATTTCGAAGCCTTCGGCGCGCAATGTGTGGCTCATCGTTCACCCTTTGCCAAGTTACAACGAGTACAGGGTATTACCGTGGGCTCTCACTCCGCTGGCGCCGCCTGGCGTTGCCGGCTGGCTATACATGACTTGGACTGACGTCACACCAGCTGCCATTGTCGTGATCTTGCCGCTGAGCACGAGCCTACTGAAGCATACATTTCAATACATAAAGTTCTTTTCTCGGCAAAATGCAAATAGAAATGACCACCAGCATGATGCGATGACGTCACGTGTAAGCCATCTACACTCGGGGACTACTTTCTGTGGCTATGCAGACACAAGGTATACGAAAGAACGCGCTTGAGTGCCAAATAAAGTCGCGCCCGCAAAGTCTCTTTTCGTCGGAAATGAACTAGAAGTTGTCCCCGACTACTATATGATCGTTTATCTTTTTTTTCTTTGCGTGGGCACCGCCATTTTGAATATTGCAGCGCCACCTGGAGTGCGTCGGATGCTGCGGCCTCGCTGGGTTGGGGCGAAAGCTGAACTTTTCCATCTGCCATTGACGTGCGAAAAGTGAAGGTGTCCGACGAAGTATAGTTTCACAACCGCCATCCGGGTCTTTCCCCCGTTTGCCCCAACCCAGCATGGAGGAAAGAACGCTGCAGCCCTTTCCCACTTCACTCTCGCCCTCTTTCAGCCTTCAGCGTGCTGCCGTCTTTTTCTACTGGACTGTGAAACGCGTTCTGAGCATGCGCACTAGCTCTCTTGTGTGAAATACCAGACGCCACACACGCGTACGCAACCTTGTGACATGTCTGGTGGATGGGCCCTTCCTGGGACCAGGAAATCCGCCGACCGTCCTGGGCACCTGGGCGGAGCTGGAGGGGGGGATGTGAATGGGCACCGGGTGCTTTGTGGCAGGAGATGGTTGCACACCGCACGCAGGTGGAGACCCCGGTTGGGGCACTCGGTGTCGCCAGGGGGCCCACATGGCAGTGGCGTTGGAGACTCTAATGTGGGGTTGTGGAACTCCCCCTCCGCGAGAGTTCCACAGCTGAGGTAATGAATAACGTTGGGCCACACTGAACGTGACGACATTCAAGATGGTGGCGCCCTTCTGGAGACGCACACCAATCCAGGCTTTCCGCGAAATTTGGCAGGAAAACTTGCCGTCACGTGACTTGACCTATACACCGATTTAGTTTCCCTGTTACATTTGGCGGGGAATTGATTTTACGTGACCTGACGCCACTTCAACTTTGTACCAATTTAGTTTCCCGGCTAAATTTAGCGGCAAAATGGACGCGACGTCCAGCCGACCTTTATATATTTATATATATATATATATATATATATATATATATATATATATATATATATATATATATATATATATATATATATATATATATATATATATATACAGGGTGTTTTTTTTTTAAGCTTTAACAGAATTTTTAAAAACAAACCATGAAAGCTAGGTTAATGCGGTCTGCGCAGGGGAGTTATACGGCCAGGGGGACATAGTATGCAGTGGATCCCAAATGGGGGTCCGCGGACCCTAGGGGTCCGCGAAGCCACTTCTGGAATCCGGCAAAACCCTCAACGAAAAATTTTTTTTTTTTAGTTGGCATGTTTTTGTAGCTTTGTCTGGCCGTGACTAATTTGCAACCTGCTTCGGAACTACGACAGCAATCCGCACGAGATCAACTCGTCACCTCTTTCCCTCTTCCCCACATCTTCCCGGAACTACGTGTCTCGGTGCCCCGCGGCGGGATTATCATATCGCATATCCTGATTTTCGACTGGCATCGAAAATGAAGTGATGTGGCACCTTTGTTTTATGTTTTTCTGCTACAGTAGCAACAAAAGGCACCCCTTTTCATGCTCCAGATCTGTTAACTCACCTACGTAACGCCCCCCCCCCCCCACCCTCCGCTGGAAGGGGTCCCCCATCCCCGTCAGCGGTCCGCAAGGGGTCTCGACACATCCATGGCTGGGAACCACTGGCAGTAGGGGACTAATCAGAAACGATCAGTCAGCTAATTAGTTAAAATTAGTTAATTAACTTTTTAATTAAGGAAAATAGACATATAGTTCCAATTAGAAATTTGCTCTGCATCATCGAAAACCACTAAATCAGTAATTTTCGAGAGACGTTGAACGCGTGAGAAGCGTAGGAGTGCACTAAAGTTACCGCTCGTGGAGCAGGTACAAGGCTGGGGCTAGATAAGAGACGGAAAAATTGCGCGGGCGCCTTATCGCAACCACTAGCTTTGTACGTGCTCCACGAGTGCTAACTTTAGTGCACTACTACGCTCTCACGCGCTCAAAGTCTTTCTGAAAATTACTGATTTAGTGGTTTTCAATGACGCTGAGCAAGTTTCTAATTGGAGCTATATGTCTATTTTCATTAATTAAAAAGTTAATTAACGAATGTTAACTAATTAGCCGACTGATCATTACGATTAGCCTCCTATATTATGTCCCCCTGGCCGTATAACTCACCTGTGCAAACTGCATAAATCTAACTTTCATGGTTAAAAAGAAATTTTTGTTACGCTTATACAAAAACACTTTATATATATATATATATATATATATATATATATATATATATATATATATTCATGCCATATGACCTATGCTATATATATATACAAGCTTGTATGAGGTCTTCTGAAAACAAATTAAAATTGTTCCTTCTTAAATATTGCATTTCATTCATTATTCGGGGTGAGAAGCTCGCTAGGGGCGCTTCTGTTTTTCTCACTATGGGTGATAGTAGAATTATGTTGCGTAGACGCAACATAATTGCGTGTACCCACGCAATTATGTTGTAATTTTCATAGCGCATAGAACATATAAGTAGAACATAGAACATAGCTATATTCGTAGAATAAACATTTTACAATGTACAAATAGTGAGCCGGAACAAGCCTCGAAGGCTTGTGAACCTGGCTCGGTATGTGATGATATCAGATAGATCAGATAGCGAACAACATTAATTGAAATTAATTACATTTTATAGCACACCCGTTTTCTTGAAGCTTCACTGCAAATTTACCTATACCAAAAAGATAGACACCAAACAATATCTTAGACACAATGCAACCTCAATGCAAAAAAAGAAAATAAAAAAGCAGTGCATTTTAAAATTTGATTTTATTCCCCTAAATCCTGTAACACTTTCTCTTAGCTTTTTCCTCGATGTTATAAGCAGCAATGATTTTTGTAGGCGGTTAAATACATACGGCGCATAGTACACTCGTGTGCGCTCACTATAACGTCTTCGAATACGCGGTACCTCAAAACGAAGAGATCGCTTCATTGGCCGCTGTCGAATATAAGGCGCTTTTAAATTGGAGCTCCAGAAACGGCGCAGCGCGACGGTTTCCCTGAAAAGACTCTCAAAAAACGGCAGGCAAAGTTTCTGAAATGTCTCTGCTCTCGAGACGTCTGGCATGTCAAACGCGACACTTTTTGCAAAATACTTTTCAACCACGCTCGGCTCCTCTTGCTTGACCCTATGCTCCCTGCACCATCAGATGAAGCTGAAGTATCCTCACTCTGAGTTGTGAAAAAGATCCACCAGGCGGCGATACCCAAACTTCTCGCCGCGAACAGTAATTTAAAGGCAAAGGTAGCGGCCCATTTTTTTTATTATCGCATTCTTTCTTCTTATAGCCTCTTACAACAAAGAAACACAAGCCCTTTTCTACAGAGCCTTCCACCCTTTCCAGTTTAGCAGAGCGAACGCTAAAGGTGAGGTGAGTGGAGAGGAGAAAACCGCCAATCATGGCGAGCATGCGAGAGCTTTGTGGGAGGGGTTTGTCCTGCTACCTTTAAGCTGCGACAAACCATAGTAGTTTGCCGGAGTCACGGATGAGGAAATACAAATAGGGCGGTGGGGTCACGCGCTCCCAAGAAAACGGTGACGTGGGGGAGGCTTTGTTGTCTTGTTTTCCATGTAGCACATATATAGCCCAGGTGTATAGACCTTTTCCGCTTACTCTCGCCCCCGACCGCCAAATAGGCATATCCGGTATGGACGACAAAAATACATTAAAACTACAGTGTTCTAGAGGGTGTAGTGGCAAGAGCGGCGCCCGCTTACAATGGGCCGCGTGAAGACGGTCAACGTAGATGCCGCGAGTGGCGCTGGAGTTCCGTGCCCTAGGAGAATTTGTGGCAGATGGCAGATGTGCGATGAGCGAAGAAGACGACAAAGCTGAGGCGGTACGCTTCTCCCGAACTACAGCAATATCTAGGAAGCACGAGACGAGGCCATGTCCGCTGGGCTCTATACTCCGTTTCACCTTATGTTGTACCGCAGCGAAGGTTAGAAGCGCGAGCTCATAGCGTTGGCAGCTGCCCTTGGTGCACGAGAGCTTGTGCCGCCGAGGTGTGCCATAGAGCAAGGAGCTCGCGCTTGTAGCCTTTCCTGCGGTACAACACAAGGTGAAACAGAGTATAGACATGAAGCGCGTGTGTCGCCGGCGCTTCGTTCTTCTTTATTCAAGCCTCTTGCCACAGTTCCTAGGGCTCAGAACAGCAGCGCTACGGTGTCGTCTACGCGCAAAATCTTCACGCGGTGGCCGCCGCTCTTGCCACTACAACTCTCTAGAACACTGTAATTAAAACGTTTCAACCTGCAAGTAGTAAAAAAATAGAGTGGAGAGAAAACGAGTGATGGGTGACGGTTACGCTTTTCTCCTAAATGCATTCTATTGGCGTGGCAACGGCAAAACAATGTTTTTGCCCGCTACTGAAGTGACGGCAATTCAAGATGGCGGCGCCCTGAAGAAAGGGTTCATACCGCGTCCCACGTAACCGTCACCATGTTACGCTTCTCAGTTTGTGACGTCATTTCGAGATCCCGGCTCCCAGCAACCTAATCGCAGACCAATAGCGTGCCGATATACGGGGTGTTTATCGAAACACTGGCCAGAGTTTTCCTGCAAAGGTAGGCATTGCGCAGAGAAAACGTTGTATGTCGTATCTGGCCTCTTAGCGCCGGGCGGGGCTTCATTTGACAATGAAGTTTCAACACACAACACATATTAACATCTGTCGCAACGTATATTTAGAAAAACTAATAATGTTTGGTATAATTAGAATCTGAATTACTTTGAGTGATTATATCTTCAATGTTTCAATTATTTATTAATTTTTATTGAACTATACACCCTTAAAGGAGCGGTGCAACGATATTCAATTGGAATGTTTTTCACTTTACACGAGCTTACTGGCACTAGTGGGACTCAAGGATACTCGCACGCAACGCCACTGGCCGAGAAACTCCTTTGTTGCGGTGTAATTTCAAGGACAAAAGCGATCATTTTCATTCAATCTCTTCTTTGCAAAATTTGATGACGTAACGTGGGGATCGCAGTACCCTCCAGTGACGATATTTGAATGCGGCTCATAGATTGGACCCGAGCATTGCGTGGACACTCGATTTGGGCTCGTGATAATTACTAGCTCGAGAAGCATTCGGGTAGTGGACCGTGTCCAATCGCTGCAACGACGACAATAGCCGAGCCATAACAATGTCTGGAACTCAGCGCGTGTCCTGTGCTTTGCCAACCCCAGCGCGTGGCTATGATCAACATTGGCGGCATATAATCGGCTCCAGATCACGTGGCCGCTTGTTCTGGCTGCGAGTTGAGGGGGTGAACGCTGCTCGTTTTTCTTTAATATTTTTTCTGGGACTTCTATTACGTGGGGTGAAAAACGAACGCGTGTTTCATAGGTCATTAACGTCAGGGATCCGTTCTAAGCGGTATTTGCGCAAAGTACAAAAATTGTTGCATCGCCCCTTTAACGAACTCATTAAACAGAATATTCACATAAAAATATGCCAAAAAAACACAGAAATAGAGTGAAAACCCTTTATTGTAGAAATTCCTTTTTATGATTTATATCAATATATCATTGTTGTGTTCTATTTGGTATTTACTGGATGTTATGAATTTATTACTTGCGTACGCGTTGACAATTCTGTCAAAGCCTGTATGGGAGGCAGGAACGTTTCAAGCTACGTTGAGTAGCTTTTGTGTCCTGTTCCCCTCGCCATCAGTTGGAGTAAATAAAAATTAATTAAATTGAATTTAGTTTGAATCGGCAGATATAAAGGTATGCTTTCAATTAGACTTTTTGTTTGCATAGTTGAAAACAAATAATCAGCGCACTTTACGTGGATGTGCGGGACGGAGGTGATATAAAATTAAGTTAAATTTTCATGGCGTGTTATGAAATCACGCGCGCTTGCCGGCTCTTCACCAGACCAGGCACGCTTACGCTCTCTTGCTGTAAGAGCGCGAACTTATTATGCATTCGTCCGCTATTGATGACAAGTATGCCTCAACGTATGTCCTTTTGAAACAGGAATCTTATCATGTCTTTTTACATGGCGTGGCGTATCGCTGGTGACTGTCTGTCGCGCTAATAAATTTGCACGGGTTCGTAAACGAGCGCCATCCCGAAAGCCGGACAGAAATACTTGCACGCCGAAGACAGCTCCTGCCATCTCTCGGCGGCGGTCGCAAGCCCCGCATCCCTTCTAGTGTGGCGCGGGCCCACAGAGCGGCGCGCTTCCAAAAAGGGACAGAAGAAAACTCGGAGAAGCCTGTGCTCGGAGGCTTCAGTCTTGGCGTCGCTCCAGTCAAACTTAGTTTAAAAAAAAAAACAACATCGATTGGTTAATTTTACAGAATTTTATTCCGTTAATCTGAAATCACGTTCGTTTTCCCCGAAGATGTAACTAAACGCGAGAAAACACTAAAATCTCCGACCGGTTGTCACGTTGCTTTACGATTACTTTTCGACCGCCGAGCGCGTGTTCCTCGTGTGGGCAGCGAGGACCGTTCCAAGCTTGCCAGGTATATTCCCCCGCACTGACACCAGTCGTGGCGTCTTTTTCTGAACTTTTTGAAAATAGCGAGAGTGCGCGTGCATAGCATTGATAGGCGCTGAAGATGCCCGAGAGCGGACATCCCGAAAACTCCTTTATGACCTAACGCTCCAGGAAGGGAAGGGCTTCACAGCTACTTTAAAAATGATTTTCTGCAGCCTCTATGCACCAAATTAAAAAGATAAACTCGATATTCGTGACTGTGGAGGCCAAATGAAGACGATTTGATTGTTTTCACTTAAATACAGAACCGCTTCAGTTTCCCTTTAAGCTTAAATGCTTTAGAACTCCTGAATAGCAAATCGGAATACAGTTGTTCTGTATCTTAGCTTCCTCCAGAACTACTCGATGTCTGAACTCTGTAGCTAATTATTCTATGCATACTAGCTGTAGCGCCGGAAGTGTTTGGAAGAGGCGCGGGGAAGGAAGGGGGGGGGGGGGGGGGCGTAAGAGGAGGGCCTTTACGGTTCGGACGCGATCGCTTACTAGGACAATTTGAGAAATAACAGAGCCAAATAGTCCCTTGTTACTGGGTTCTATTGCTGTGACCTAATCAGCGAAATTTCAGATACAAAACATACTGCGCCTCTTCAGAACTTGCACAAGAAATTTAATACGCACAAGTATTCGAGGAATACCATAGAGTAGCTGCATTTATGCGTCCGTTATCAGGATTCTAAAGGAAGAAACGCGCGAGAGAGAGAGAGAGAAAGATGTGAAGTGGGAGTAGATAAAACAATCTTATCTTTACTTACTAAGCAAAATTCAGTTCAAATTGTCTTTTTTTGGTCATGTACTTTGATGCGCGTTACTGCTGTACATTAAATAAATAACGAAGTAAAAAACACGCCGACGCACAAAAAGAAACGTAAGTGAAGCAGCATCAACATATGATACGCCGTCTATTTCATTTGGCTGCAGAAAGCTTTTCTGATCTTTTTTTCTAAAAAAACGTTGTGTTGTATTGTTTGGTGATTACATAATAACAAAATCTGAATTCCCGACATATAAGCGTTCCGGGATTACTTTCAATGTTTTTTTTGTTGTTTTTTTACTTTAATTTTATTTATTTTTTGCTTTTTCTGTTGGGGGGGGGGGGGAGGTATACTATTAAAACCCTGAATGTGTAATTAGAGCTCAGCAGACGCTGCTTAAACAAGAATCTTTAGCGCGAATTTGATCGTGTCAGTTAAAACAGTTACAGGAATCATTATTGCTTGTTTCGATTGGTCGGTTATCGACTGTGTAATAGCTAATCATGGAATTTTAACCAGTGTTCACATCAAGCCGATCGATTTTGGCGTCACTGTGCCAATTCTCACTGCAAACTAAGAAAGTTCGCGACAGTCTTTATTTGTCCTGGTAGACACGTTGTACGCGCTGGTGACACAATTTCTTACCTCACAGCAATAAAAGAGCGCCTAAGCGCGGTCTAGTTGGGTGTAGTGACCTGTCCTCTAATTATTAGTGCCACTGATAAGCATCGCGGTTTTTGTACTATCAAGTGGAGCGCGGTTGAGGGGAGCAGTGTTCATCACTCTCGACAGATGGCGCTAGGTGTAGCGCGTCCGCCTAAAGTGCGAGTCGTTCAAGGTTTTTTCCTTTTTGCATAGCCACACGTGGTAAACGTAGGGCACACATCATTATCACTGACAAAATTTACACTGCAAATGAAAAGAACATCTATTTATATATTATTATTATTGTTATTAGTAGTAGTAGTGTAGCAGTATTAGTAGTAGCAGTGTGAAGTAGTAGTAGTAGTATTTATCCCAGCTGTATCGTTGTAGCTACAATAGGCTTCGACATTTATTTATTTATTATTTATTGTCACAATACTGCAGGTCAGTTTCTCTGGCCCAAGCAGAAGAAGCAAAATATAAACACATGAAAATGCATGTAAATACATAATATCAGAAGATACAAGACAACAAAATAAAACAATCTTGGGCAAAAGATATATGATTAGATTATCATCCGCATTTCGCCACTGGTAGCTTTATGCCTGCTGCACGAGTGGTAAACTTGGTGCGCCACCTGAGCTTCCTAATGAGCTTCAGGTCGTTCTAAGAAGAGTTGATTTAGTAGTTTTCGATGCACGCTCAGTAAGTTCCTAATTGAAACCATGTGATCATTTTTACTAATTAAAAAGTTGATTAAGGAAGTTCAGTTAATTATCCCACTCATCGCAAAAACGATCCACTTATATGATGAATGAAAAAACGGTTAAACCGCAGGCGAGCTGGTGTAAGTTATACATATTGAAAAACCTGAGACTGTGGTTTGAAAAAGAGACGTTGTCTGTCCCCTTTTTCTTCCTACTTCGCGAGTTTCCGTTTTCAAACCATACAGTCTCATGGTGCTCAATCATTATGTATACCTCAATATGATGTCCCCCAGGCTGTATAACTCGCCTGCCCAAACTGTATTAGTACATCTGTTACGAACCTTTGCTGTAATAAATTTGTTCAAATTAATATAAAACTTCTGCATATAGAAATTACCTAACGCTGCAGAAAAATTAGGCTAATTAAGTAAATAACCTTCTATAGCCTGATTGAAGTTAGCATGTTCGAAAAATAGCTCCCCGAAGTGAATAGGGTCTATTGCTATATTACCCAAGCATCAAAGGAGAATGCAGGGATTGGTGTTCCACGCGCCGCACGTGCTGACCTTAGCAGGTAGTAACTCTTCTTCTCAAGCAAATACCTAGAACAAATGACATTTTGCACGCGCTTTCGTACAACGCTTTTCTTGGTTATTTACTTCGAATCTTTATACGGGGAAGGCGTGCGCGTGTGGCGCGTGGAACACCAATCCCTGTATTCTCCTTGATGTTTGGGTAATAGCAGCAATAGGTCTATCCCATCAGAAACTGTACGAGGGAAAAATTTGTGCTTGAAAGCCTTTGTCTTGGCGAAAATGGATTGCAAAGAGTGTTCTTTGGTGTGTCATGTCGTTCTCTGTGCTAAGCGGGGAAAGGTGGGTGGGTGCTTTGTTTAGTTCTGCGTACAATAGGCTGCGAAGAAAGAGTCATTTTCCTACGCGATTCTGGCGTTGGTATGTTCTTTTCTCTCATAAGTTTTTGGGGGATTGTAATCTCTTGTATTTACCAGATATGAATCTGACCGATTTTCTTGAACAATCTCAATCTGTTCAATCTATTTTTTATGTGGAGGTCCCAAATGACTGATGCTTACTCAAGTTTGGACCTAATGAATGTGTTATATGCAAGAAGCTCGATGTTACTAGGGGCGGTGTCTGAGTTTACGCCTTAGAAAATACAGTTTGGGAAGGCAGCGAGCATATATTCGAAATATGTTTTGATCATGTTAAGGAAATTAGTAATGGTGACGTCTAAATATTTATAGCTAGTAACTTGGAATAGCCGAGGGTATTAGACAATTGTTGAATGGTGGTCATGGGACTAGTTGGGATGATTCATTAACATAGAAAGTCGGAGAAATCCGCAAAATCGTCTCGGAACATGAATGAATTATTAGCTGACGTGAGATCAGGACAATCAATTAATTCACGAATACATTTATACAGGAAGAATAGATCTCGCGCACGTTGTCTAGTGCTCAAAGTAGGCAATTTCATCGTTCCAAAGTTTCCCATAAGAATAGTAACAGTACGACCAATATAACCATCTTATAAAAATTGAAGGAAACGCTTCTGAACATGTTCTATTATCCTCGACTGTAAAACTAATGCAATTCCACACAACAGAGAAAACTACAACTTGGACTGAAGAACTGTAGCTATAATCGTACAGCAGCATGTCGACGTGGAGAACTCACGCGCAATCTCGAGAGATCACACCCAGCTTGTTCGAAACAATCATTTATAAGGTTATTAACATGTACAGCAAAAGATAAGGAATGAGTCTATAGCGCGTTCAAGATCACGTCTGCACCCGACTCTTCGCAACGGAACATTGCCGATCTGATAGCCGAAGCTAATTTTTCCTAGCTTTCGCAACAGAGACATAACATTTTTAGAAGGATTGAGCATCAACAAGTTCTGACAACACCAATCACACACTTATTTAATATCGTCCATAAGCCCTCTCGCAGTCATCCAAGAATATGGGCCTTGCCTAAACAACTTAATATCATTTGACTTAGAGCTTCAACACGACTGAACTATGAACACTTGAGGCAAGGTCATTTAGAAAAGAAAAAAGAACATTGAAAAATATTGGTTTGAGCATGGACCCTCTGCGGCACACCCAAAGGAGAAATATAGGGCTGGAGAGATGTCCAAGAACAAGTACAAAATTGTGTCTATTGATAGTAAAAAAGCAAAAATGAAAAAAGTGAGGTACTTACGCCGTAGGATGCTGGTCTATGTATAAGGAGCGAATGATCAACCAAGTCGAACGCCTTCGAAAGGTCAAAATATACAGCGTCTACCTGTCCACGCTGACACACGGTAAAGCGAAACGAAATTTAAAAAAAATGGCACTAAATTCGTCTCCACAGACCTTCTACGCACAAAGCCATGTTGCGAAGGGCTAATCTTATGCTTAAAAAGGTTTACAGTGTGATCGAATAAAACAATTTCGTAGACCTTTGCAAACGGATATAGCAATGACATGGGTCTGTAAATTTTGACATCGTCCGTTCTGCCATTCTTATGTACTTGCACAGTATTCGACAGTAATATAGTTCTTTCAAAGGGGAGTAAGAATGAGGCTCTGCAACGACAAGTTAATATTATACGTTAAGACGGGTGCAAGATTAACAGTGCGCTTCGTGCAAGATTTACACTGGCAGTGCGGTAATGAAAAAGCTTGACATAAAAACAGTAGTTTTATAATATAAAAGCACCGTTACAACTGTTCCTGGCCATATGCAAGTTGTTCATAAAAAAAAATCGTTTTGTTTTCTTCGGAAATATTTGCATACGTACTTCGCGAAGTAATCTTTAAACAAATAGAAAACCCGAGACAGAGGATTACGCCAACTATGATCCTTGAATCTCGTATCTTCTTCAAATCGAATATTCCTAAAACCAAAATTTGTGCTTTTTGACGTTTATTTTTTTCTAATATTAGTATATTCTAAACTTTTATTTTCGGAGACTCGCTGCAAAGGGAGTTATTATTGAATCGACTACTCGGTACGTCGTTTCTTACCTTGTTGTATTTTACACGTTAGCATTGTGGTATTGGCGCGCAGAACTATTATCAAAACTAGTCGGTTCGATCAATTTGGCAAATCTTCGAATTTTTAGCAAACTTTTGGCAGAGTTCGACTTACGAACACTGTGGCCCGACATTCTACACTAAAATTCCTAATTTAAGAAACGCGTAATTTATAATGCAGTTTATTTAATTCTTCATAAAATGATTACCGATGACTACACACCATAAAAAGCAAACGCACGTACTTGTAATGCTCTCGTTGGTTTACTAATGTGAAACATATACGCCTAATAAATATTGCACTTTCGTTCCGCTAGGCGGCATCCGTTCATTTTTTAATGCTCGCGCATGCCCAAACAAGTCGAAATTTAGTCGAAATTTTGTCTAACTCTAGTCGACCCTCAGTCGAGCTTTTAGCCGACATTCCCTGATACTCAAACAGCCTACAAAACACACGGTGTTGTGCTGCAGGCGCGATGAAAGAACTGTCTTCGGACTCGCCTAGAGGCATGTTCGGAGCATGATCGCTTCATACATGTCTGCACACCTTTTAATGTAAAATCATTAACTGTCCCATGGACCGAAGCCGCGGCGTTGTCTGTAACCGTCTGTAGCAGAAAAAACGGCATCTAAACTCCCATTATCAATAAAACACAAAGAAAAACACAGCAACGCAGATGCTGCGTCACGAAAGACGGCGGGTGGGCTCAAGGTCAAAGCGGACGCGCTTCAGAAATTAAACACAAAGAAAAGCGCAGCAACGCCGATGCTTCGTCACGGATGCTGTCGTGAAGCCGGCGGGGTTCGCCGCGCCTGCGCAGTGGGGGGAGCGTGACGTCATTGCCGGAGCGCCGTGTGCGAACGGAAGACGTGGTGCGCTGCTTGTAGGAATGCGCTGCGTCAAAGAACTAGACTGCCACGTGTAGGAATACTTTGGCATTCTACACGTAAGCAGTCTTAAGTGACTCTGCCAAATGTGTCATTTTTTGTACTACCCATGTGACAGAACAGGACATACATGAAGAAACATGTCACCGCTGCCTTAGTCGAAATTTTTTTGTCGCAGTTTTGTCTAAACCTTGGTCGAACTTCGCGTCAAAAGTTGGAAAAGGTCCAGCTTGGTTGGACTGGAACATCCGAAAGTCTAAAAGTCAGAAAAAGTCTTTGTTTCTCTCCGTTTGGAGAGGGAAGGCAGAGAAAAAAGCAACTCAGTGTTGCTTGACTTAGTGTTGCTCAACAGGTTTGTGACGACCCTACTCTAGGCACTCGTGTCAGGGAAAGCGGGAAAACAAGATGGAATCAAACGAAAGAGATTAGAATGGCCTTATACTTCCTGTTATGCTCAGGACATTGACAAAAAAGAAACACGAAAAAGCTCAGTGCAAAGAGCATTCTATTCACAAAATTGCACGCGTAACTCTCGCTCCAGTGTGTTGTAAATAAAATCGACAAAGAAAAAAAAAGGGGAAAAAAACTAGCGACGGTTCTCTTTGCCGCTCTCCGGAATCAGCTCGACACGGCGGGTCTCAGCTTTAGTTCGGAAGCCGAGAAAGAGATTGGCGAACGGAGGAAGATAACGGGAGAGAGTCGATGAAGGCGACCGTTCTCCTGCCCGCCTTCCGCCTCCACCAGCTGGAGTCGCCTCCTCTCCCAAGAAAGCAAAAGCGAAAGAAGAAAAACGGCAAGCCAGCTGACCGCGCTCGCCGCGCTCGGCACCTGCACGAGGAAGCGCGAGAAAGCGAGCCCAACGACGACCACATTAGACTTTCTGATCGGCGTGGCCGCGTCACCCCTCCGGCCACTTGGGCCGGACCGCGCTGGCCGGTTCGTCGTGCGCCGATACCAGCTAGAGGACAAGGCCTGCGCGTGACCTCATCGATAGTGGATCCCAGACCCGCCCAAGAGCGGCAAACACGCCGAAGCTCGACGAGTGACTCCGCAAAGCGGCTGACGTGTTCGTCTTGGTGTCGCCGCGCGCTAGCGTCCCGCTCGTTGCAAGACGCTGCAAGACGCGCCATCGACGATGTTGACGCAGCCTGGAGACGCTGCGCGGATCCACTAGTCATGACGTCAGGTTGGGACAGACGCGGGCCTTGTCTTCTGGGTGGTATTGGTCGTGCCGGAGAGACGACGCCGAGGAAGCATCACGTTCGCTGTCCCGGAGAAACCTTCCGCGCTAGCTTTCGTTTTCTTTGTGTTTTCTTTATTGTATTACCAGGACCGTAATCATAGAAGAAGCGGGCAAGTACGGCACAAAAAAGGTATCGAGAGGAGAGGGGGTCCATGTATCACGCTAATAGCGATTCCTTCCCTATGAAATCATTGCACGGAGGGTGACCCTTTCTCTTTGCCATGGTGGAGCCTATGATTACGTCTATAGACGTGACGACGCTGGCGCGGGTGAAGTTCTGCTGTGGGTTGCGTGTTTATATGCGTGTTTATGTGTGTTTATATGTCTGTTCGATCTGTGTGTTTATCTCTGTGCTTATATATGTGCGTTTATATGTGTGTGTGTGTGGGGGGGGGGGGGGGAAGGGGGGCTGCACTCTCGTGTCGCGAGCTGCGAGCTGTTGGTGAGAGTTGCACGACCAGGGCGCTGCGCGCTCAGTTGAGTGGGCGCCGACGACGCCGTCTAGTGGCCAGAGCGGGTGACCTATGCGGGTCACGATTCTTACCTCGCAGCGTGGCGCTGTTGCTCATTTTTCCCCGCTAATCTATGCGATTAAAGCGGCCTCAGAGTCGCTTTCTGCAGCGGCTTGTCCAGCAGCGCGGCCCTGTAGGGTTGTCGTTCATAAATAAATAAATAAATATATATATATATCTTTTCTCTTTTTATTGTTTTTTTGGTGCGAGTGGGGTTGGTCGGCCGCCGTGAGACGAGGAGACGTTGTGGCTGGCAGTGCGAAAGCGGTTTGAAAATGCAGCCGAGCGTTTACTTTACCAACGCGTTTGGGAGTTGGTGAGCATTGAGAAAACAAGGCCTGTGACTTTCTCCCCCCAAACGTCATCACTAGTGAATCCACGTAGCATCGTCGCCCCGAGCACCTCCTCAGCGTCTCCGAACGAGCGCGACGCAAGCACGCGGCTTGCGTGCGGCGACGCCAAGGCGGACGCGTCATGCGCTAGTGCCCCGTTTCTCGTCGAGCTTGAGCCTGGGGGTGGGTGGGCCGTTGAGTCACTAACGGTGACGTCATGCGTAGGCCTTGTCTTCTAGGTAGTTTTGGTTTTGTCGCTTCTGCAAAGGCATCATTTATGTATGTCTGGACCGGGGAAAGGTATGGTATACTTTGTAGCTTTAGGTGAAACTATAGAAATTTGATGTTATTAGCTTGCGACAGGTTGCGATTATGTGGACGTGAGTTCGGAAATCTGTCTCGTAGTGGTAGTCGTCACTACGTTATTCGGGAATTCGATTTAAAAAAAAAAGAGAGGGTGGGATTGGGGCTTGAATGAAACTATGCATTGTTATTCAGCAGTTGTGTCAAAGCATTAAGTTATAAATATTGAGCCTATATCTATTCTTTTAATATATGTGTCTTTCCTCGTCAGGGTGCCTTGGCGTTCGATTAAATGCTGTGCTAATTTGCAAACCGTGCTACTTCGCTGAGTGAACAACTGTGCGCGTGAGGTTCACTCCGTCTACCAATAAATTATTCTATTTTCTATAATAATATTGGCTTTTTCATGTACTCCTTTAATCGATCTTTTCTTCTTTTTTTTACGTTTTTATAACTAAGAATATTGTTGTGCGTAAAGTTTCATCTGTTTGTGATGCATCGAAAGGCAGAGACTACGGTCGCTTATTTTCTACGTGAACCCTGCTCGGAGCTTTTAACCCCTCCTCAGGGAGTGACTTTTTTTTTTTTTTTTTTTCCAAATGCCTTATACATGCGCGTGCACCATCCCGCCTGGGAAGGACACTGTCTCTTTCGCACCCGGCTGTGGCGCGATGAAGTCGGATATGCAAAACCGCGTAATGTCTATACTTTTAGCCACCGTCATACTCCTCAGACATCATACGAATGACGGTCCGCTTTCGGGAACGTGTTTGTTCCTTGTACGACGGTCGCATTGGTCATACAAAAACTGTCCGCAGACATGTTAGAGGCATGCGTATGTATGAACGTGCTTGAGGTGTGTCCGCAGACAGTTCGGTAATCATGTTTGCAACGAACACACTGTCTTTTGTGCGATGTATGAGGTGCAGTGTGCCTGCGGCATTTATAGATCGTGTGCCCTCACAATTTCTAAAGAACTTTAAATATCCTAAAATTCGCGGAACGGAAAACTCGCTCGGAAACGCGGTACTAAACACTGTGGGAGTGAGGCGACCGCCGACCATAGTCCCCGAAAGGATGAGAAGGGCAGGGAGGCTTTTCGGTAGCCGAGCCAGCCTCCCGCGCGAACTTCCTGCCCTTGGTAAAACTTCGTCGGCGTCCTCGTGATCGCCCGTCGTAAGGTGACGAGCGTGTCCTGGAGGACGGGCATTCGAAAGAAACACCCTGCTGTTCTCATTCTATCGGTGAATAATACCCTATATATGTTACATTGACGCCCTCGACTTTCATGAAGCCAACGATCGTTGACATGTCCCAACTGTCATTGAGCTCAACCAAGTTGTCCTATATTACACGGTACGTGGGCCTAACATCCCCAGTTGAGTCGCGCGTCAAGGGACACAGTTGGAACCGAAACCAAGCCAAAACTGATGTCATATTACCTTTTTTTTTAAATAGTGAGGCAAATGTATTATATGCACAGTTTTCATTCATTATAAACGCTTAAAACAACAAAAAAAATAGTTTTTGTTGTTGTTTCTTTTAGAGTAAAGGAACGACAATAGGAACGTTCACACGAATTCAAGCAAGAGACACGCAACGAAAGTCTTATCGGCACCGACATTACAATGGCCGCTGCCTGGGCGAGCTTTGGCTTCCCCGACGTGCCGTGATCGTTCTAGCGGCAGCTCTGGCCCCGAATCGTATACCCCTTCCGAAAATATTTTCTGCTACGGTGACTTTATAAATACCTCCTTGATCTTCCGAAATATTAACTGTGCTTCGTTGGCGCTGGTACCGGGTGGCGATGCGGCGGACGCCGCCATCTTTAGCACTATTGGGGCGAACCCCCATCAGATGATCGTTAGCGTCTCAGTGACAGTTGGCGCCGCCGTGTAATTCCGGCTCGATCGCGATTGAGTCAACTGTGGTTCGCTTAATGACAGTTAAGGGCGCTAGGGTAACTAAAATATATGTCTCGCTCTCAAAATAAAATAAAATAAAAGACGGTCGTTCCCAATCTGAGACGCCATCTTCGATCGTCGTGCCGACACGGGAGAGAGGTAAAGGTGACTTTGCGGCAACATTGAGCCGGAAAAGTGGGCTACTCTAATATGGCTATGCGCTGCGGTGCACTCCTCCACATCGTTGTCGGCCACTCTCGGCTTTGCCCGTCGTGCGGTGCTGGGTTACCTCACTCACGACTCGCTCCATCGGTGAGTCCCAAGGGCACCTTTGAACTGGACCTTAATCCTTTGTTCGCTGGATGAGGCCCTGTTGTCGCTGCGGCTGCCATCTGACAGCGCGTTTCATGCGACGTGCTGATTCCTTGCTGTGAACCATACTGGTCTGGTATTGTTTTGTTTTTGTCTTTCTTTATGTTGCGGTTGGGGCGTTCTAGGACGACGAGCCTCGATGACTGTTTGTGGTTCCGCTCTCTTCTGCCTTTCCTTGGATGCGTTCGTGGCATTGTATGGAGTGGATGCGGGAGGGCGAGGAAAAGAAGCATGCGTTGCCATTCCTAACTATATCATGTCAGTTTTTTTTTGTCTTCAGATGTGTGTAAGTGTGCGATATTTGGACATTTGTCGTACATCTCCAAAATAAGTAACTTTTTTTATAGGCTGGTACGACCGTATTTGATTCGTTTCTGCTTTAGGAGATGTCAGTGTGTATGATCTGGCAGTTTTCCCAATCTTACAGGGTGTCACAAAAGAAAATTTACACGGTCTTTTACACCGCAAAAATAAACTAGGCATCGCCGAACGCTCATTCTCCGCCCAAAGGTAGCGCTAGAGGTCACAACCAGATGCCAAAGTTTCAACCCGATCCGATAACTTAATCAAAAGTTATAACTGATTTTCTGAAAATTTCAATGGGAAAATGGCGGCCGACGGAGTTTTCAAACACATAGAGCCTATGGCGCCAGAAACCGAAAACGGGCAAAAATGGGCTCCATTTTTCCCATTGAAAGTTTCAGAAAATCACTTATAACTTTTGATTAAGTTATCGGACTGGGCTAGAAACTTGGCATCTGGTTGTGTCCTCTAGCTCTTCGCTTGGGCGGAGAATGATTGCGTTCGGCGATGCCTGAGTTTATTCTCGCGGTTAGAAAAGACCGTGTAAATTCTCTTTTGTGACACCCTGTATATAATTTGGTCGACATAATAAACGCTAAAAAGGCTCTGTTCACAATAAAAAAGCCGCGAAGAAAAGACGCTAATATTGGAAAAAAGGGAAGCCGGTAGATTTACTTTCTTTTCTTCGACGTCATAGAAAACATTATTGAGCTGGATCATGCTGACAAAAACTGGAGAGAACAGAATATGTTGAGCACATACTACCACCACACAGAACCGCCTCCCAGAAATTCACGTCACGTGACTTGAGGTCACATGACGATGGCCACCTGACGTCAATTTCTCCTCTAAATTCATCGGGGCAATTGCCGTCAATGACATCGATTTCTCCGCCCAATTTTATCGGGGAAATTGACGTAATGGGTCTTCGTAACAATTCTCACAACGTTGTTTTTTATAATGAAATTAGGCTGATAAAACACTGTTTGTTTTTAGAAAATGTCGCTTTTGTTATGTGAAGGACTCCATCTTTTGTTATATGTTATATAACTCTATCTCTCTGAAAGACTGAGACTGCAGGCCCTGTGGCAGAATTTATATATACCGGATCTGTCAACAGGATCGCCTGCTATGAACCATCGTACGCAGCTTGCAAATGAGCTAAGAAATTATAGTTTGTGGCAGGGTAAGAATTCAGGGAAACTGGCTCCACCCCTTTCAATTTTAGAGAGCAGCGAAGAGGGGCGACCTCCTTCCAGCGTTCGCTCTCCTAGATTAGAAAGGGGAGGGAGGAGCTTCCCCGAACTCTTATACATTCACGTGCTTCTAGGTATGTGAGATTGTGCGCACGCAACCCGGAAAATCTGGAGTGAAGAAGCTCAATTTTTAACAACTTGTCCTGAGTACCTGACAAAGATATCATTTAACACCACCACCCACTGCAGTAGTTGGTCATCAAACTTGTATGTGCGTTACAGTTGTACAATTTTAATGGCTATTCGATATGCATAATCGACAAAGATATTATGAAAAATGTTTTGCTAGTTGATCCGCAAAGGTATGGTCCTGTTGCGTTCTTTTTGAACAAATATAAAGACATTGGTACGGAACACCCGTATTTGAAATAAATGTATCAGTTACAAAGTGTTGCATCTTGCTGGGTGCCAACCCACTACAAAATTCGCTGCAATGAGGAAGCATGTCAGTTTCCGGCATTCATCGAAGGTGATATAAATGCTCACTTTCCCATAACCCCAAGATCTTAAACCAGCTTTAGCGACTTCAGTGTTTTAGGTCGTGGTAGTCCGAATGGGGTACGCAGAGCTACAACAATTTTCGTATTATCGAAAGCCTTTTTGCGCCTGTGGGGGAGCCCTTCTAGAAAACCGTCGCGTTGAAGGTTGTACTGCTTTGCTCAAACTTGAGAATCTGCGAACGAAAGACTGACATGAATCAGAACAGGTGCGAACTCCAGTTCGTTAAACACTCGTTTATCATTCGTTACAAGAGGAGATCACTTTACGAATCACCTAAACTCCAAGCTACGGTTATCCCAAACCCCTCGGCAATTCAGCTTTCACCTGTCCGAGGTCCTCTTGAGTGAATATGCTAATGCCCCTCGAAGCGACAGCCTTTGTCATGAGACGTTAGGCGGCTGTCAGGAATGACCTTCACGTTTAGTTTATGTTGCTTTGTGGTTGCTTCCGCTTCCTCCCAATGGCTCCTTGGAAACCAGGCGTTTCTGTCGACAACGCAGGCTTTGTGCGGGCTCGTCATCGCTTTCCACGTGTAGTGTCACGACGTCTTGGATAGCCCAGCTGACACCACGGGAGGACAGTGCAGGGGGAGTTGAAGCGCATTAAGAATAAGAGCTTGGATAATGCGCTTTTCTTTCCTTCGCTCTTGTGCTTAGCTTGGCATTGAGTTTAAATTAGTCTTGGCTTGGTTTGATAAATAATAGCTATAAGTTTGTTTCATTCTTGGCAAACGCTTTCATCGATCAAACCCATAAAACCCAAGTACCCCTACCCCGAACCCCAAGATGTAATACAGAGAGGGGAAATGACACAAACACGAATATACGATAATTAAAATAGACATCACTTTAACTTACGGTTTTGAATGTATATAAAAAAATCTGTGAGATGTATTAGCTGAAATGCAATATTACAAAGGGAACTGGATTACTCTCCCCGAAAAGCTCCAGACGTATTACTTTGGCGTACCTCGGTGATGGTGTAAAACAAAAATACGCCGACCAAGCCTTCTAGACACCGACTCATCAGGTTCTTGTCATTAAGCTGGCATAAATTACCCACAAACCTCAGTCGGCAATTAAGCACACGTAAAAGCGGCCCACAAAGGCACACATGTAAAATTAAAGGTTTCAGGTTTCACTCGCCACTAGGCGAACTTTGCTAATGAGGTAGGTTTTCTGACTGTATACTGAACAATCTATTTTTCCTTCCTCCTAGTTATACGGGTCATGCAAATTACAAAGGTAGTCGAACCTGGCAGAAAGAACTGACAAGAAACGTCCTCGGAGCTTCGAGAGCGGCAACCGCAGCTTCGCCAAGAGACTTAGCTTGTTCAGGGCCCCGAATAAACTGAACATGACGTCGGCTGCGTCATTGCGGCTTGCAGAGGTTCTTTATCAACTACTTTTACGGGTCCTTCTTAGGCGCCTTGTCCTAACCAGTGTTGGCGTTAACGCGTTACAAGCAACGTCGTGACAGGTAACGCATTTACATTTTCCTGTAATGTAGATAACGTGCTCGTTACTTCTTCAAAAGAGTAACGGGTAACGTACTTACGTTACAGGGTTGGGCAGAAGTATCCTAAAGTGTATTTGGAAATACGTATACCGGGGTACATGACAAATAATGAAATCCATTTATAAA
The DNA here is from genome assembly GCA_037355805.1 of Ixodes ricinus. Taxonomy (NCBI): domain Eukaryota; kingdom Metazoa; phylum Arthropoda; class Arachnida; order Ixodida; family Ixodidae; genus Ixodes; species Ixodes ricinus. Next base: position 39,725 of record JAZHYW010037094.1, read on the forward strand.
AGGCACCGCGATATATGCATCAGAAATACATTTTGAGAATAAAAACGGTATTCTGAAATACAAATACAGTGATACACTTTACTCTGATTGTAATACGAATTCAGGAAGTTATTTTTTGACTATTTTTTATATAAAAGTATTCTTCGTAGAACTGGCTGACTGCGCTCACTAATGTATAAAAAAACATAGGATTTACAATAGTCCGAATCACTTATATGGAACCTTCTATGAAATCGCCAAATAATCACTCACTGGAAGATTCAGCCTAAATATCGACGTTGACGTTCTTGCTAGTGGAAAATAGTCTTTCGCAAAAGTAACATTTGTCATTTTGCGTAACGATAATGGAAGTGATCAGCAGTCTTTTAGTGGGTGTAAGAAGACTTCAATCCAGAGCTGGAGTGCAATTTTGTTTTCGGCATTTCTTATCCTTCCGGGGAAAAACTCAAAGGGAACCCTTATTAATCAATTTTGTGTGCTCGCAAATAACCTCTATACCCGTTTTCACCTCAAGAACCGAAGTAAAAAATGTCCGGATCCATGCGGAGCATTACTACTTTTTCTCTTTATGCGGAGAAATAAGATACATGAAGGTGTATTTTAGATTAGATAAATGTTATCTTATCAAGATGTACACGTTCCAAATGCCAAAAGCATCGCGTCTTCCTTCGACACGCAAGTCTTGTGAGAACTACTTCGCGCCTCGTATGAACAACGCGCAAAACTTACTTTTCTTGAGGTGGATACGGGTATAGATGTCAGCATGCCCGTGTCCAACCTGGGCGCCCCTTTCAGTGCGACCTTATGACGTCATGGTGGAATGAAACATTTTTCTCTTATATGTTTGTTGGATGTGCAGGCAGCGCCTACAGTTATCAGAATCACCAAGAATAGTCGACACTGAAGTCAAAGGCAACATCTGTCATCATTGCAGACTAGAAGTGGATCAGTATAGTCGGAGCCAGTTTGCACAATAACAGAACCTCAGTGTACTTTTCATACCATCCTCCCCCTCTTAACACAAAATTGACGAGAAAAATTTCCCCGCTAGATTGAGCGGAAAAATGTCCCCACTAAATTTAACAAAAAGATGTCCCCGCTAAATTTAGCGGAAATTTTTTTCCGCTAACTTTAGCGGGGAAATGTCCCATAATGCAACGCGCGGTTACGCTGATGCCGACGCCGAAGCCGACGCCGACGGCGACGCCACTCAACCCGGAAACGGGCGCCTAAGAGCTGCGTTCTAAAATGGTCACTTGAATTTTTGATTAGAAGGCAAAATTTTCTTTAAAATTGTAACGACCCCAGGACCTGAAAAAAGTACACTTACGCTTTTTTCGTGTTTCTATATACTTCGTTTTATCTTAAAGTGTCCTGATGAGGTTTCTGAGATTACATGCATACGGCGATAACTCACTCTGCTGGCTCCAAGCATCCTAGAAATCCATAAGTCGCTGACGATACGCGGCCAGTTTTGCTATGAAAAAAACTAAGAGTGGCTTAGCTCGGCTATGGCAGGATGTACAGTAGCGCAAGCTTAGGCTCAGCTGGTTATTCTTAGCTATCCTGGTTCTCTAGGATTAGCTTGATTATTATGCTTACTGCTGCTTCGATGACACACACATGGTATACGGATTATGTGACTACTTCGGCATCCAATGAGTTAAGCTGTGCGCCGTGTTGTTATGAATCAAGCAACGAAGCTGCCGCCCAGAACAACCGGTGAACACTGTAACCGGACAGCGCGAGCCATGATCTCGCGCGGGTGTATGCGCGCGGCGCGTGCATCGGGGACTGACACGTGTGACGTCACTGCTCCTCGCGCATGCGCAGCACGGCACTCCAGGAGCCACGCGAAACTGCTCAACCTCGGCCAGTGTAGCTCACGCAACAAAAGCAGTCAAATATCGCAACACACCGAGGACATCTCCGGTGGTGGGAGGCGCACATGTTCCGAAACCAGGACCACTGTCAGCCAATAGCACGCGAAGGATCCTCGCGCCTCCGACCGGTGGAACCGCGGAGTGATATCTGGAATGGCGCGGCCGGGCTGTACTGGGCGTTGCCCATACAGCCCGGGCTACGATTCAGCCCACCGAGCGCGCGCTCGAGAGCTAACAACCAATCGCATCACTCCTACAAAAAAAAAAAAAAAAAAAAAATAGGATAGTGCGTTGTTTTTGAGACGATTATTGCCGCGGTATGTTCCCTCCGCGAAAAATTAACAGTTTTCGACTACTCTTATTTGCTTTTATCGTCTACAAAAGTATATACATTTTGTAAAGCAGTTTGATGCTTGCTACTGATAAAAAAATAAAAAACAGAACTAGGGATGGCCAAAAAAAACACGCTTTTCGTGAAAGGCTCGTCAAATTATGAGGCGCTCACCTGGTATGGCTGCGCCTCGGTGTTCTTCCGCAGTATAACGGCCGCCTGCTTTCATCGTCGTCACCGTGGCAACGAACGCCGAATGACCTTTCGGAGGGCGCGCGTATCAGTGGGGAGCGTGTATCACTGGGGAGCGTGCGTTACTTTTATCTGTAACGGTAAAGGCCCGTTCACACTCTTGCGACCGAGTACGACCGAGAGAGACCAAACCGGTTTTAAGCCTCTTGCGATCTCTTAGGACCAGCTCCGCTGTAGCGTATCGGTCCTAAGAGATCGCAAGATGTGAACGGCGCTTAACGGGTTCCTTTTGTTTTGAAGTAACGTAGATCGGTAACGCGTTCCTTTACTTTTCAAGTAACGAGTAACGTATTTCGCTACTTTTTTTCGGTAACGCTTATGGCACTAGTCTTGACCCTAACTCACTCAGCGTCTTTCAGGACCCGGATTACCAGTGGCGACCGACAAGCTCGAGTGTGTATGTAGAAAGCACGGTGGAGGCTTGTCAATGTTTACAGACTTATGTTATGGTATTAGTCCAGTTTCAGTCGATAAAAGCAGAATTAATCCTAAAAGGGCATATCATAGTGAGCGGTTAGCCAATCGTGGAAGGCCGATAAGAGCGGAGCTTTTGGTAGCGCATGTCGCCAATACTTTGTTCCAGTATACTTGGCGAAGAGCGAGTAGCTACTACGGCCCACGAAGGAGCAAAGCCCGCTGCACCCCTGCTCTGGGCAGGGGAGTGCACTTTTACCCTACCTTGTCACGTGCCTCGCTCTGACATTCTGATTGGCTCGTTCATGCCGTAGCCTTTGTTGTTTACTAAGTTTGCCATTGCACAAATATCTTTATTTTTTTATTTTTCTGGCAGTACACGGAAGCGTCGTTTCAGAAAGCACCAGCGCGCGTCATTTTCGTTTATAACCAGATGCCGATCCGGCCGGAGACAATGGCGTTTCTTCACGGCCTCCGACCGGCCTCCGTTGGCGCTGCGGAACAGCCTGTCTTGCATACACCGCAAAGGCAACAACAACAACAACAACGCTACGGACATCGAGAAGTGAACGGCGCTACACTTCTTCAACTCTGGAAGAGAACAATGCACGTGGAAGGTGGACATTCGGCATCGATTGTGATCGCCACCTCGTCTTGGTCCGCGGTACCTCTCCGCCTTGCTTCCTTGTCCTTGTCATCGACTGCGAAAGCTGTGCGAAGAAGGAAGAAACAAAGATAGTAATTCTAAAGAAATAAGTGCAGAAAAAAGGGGAAAAGAACAATGTCCGCCCGGAGACGCCGTCATTGTTTTAAAGTTGGCCGTTGTATTGTTGGAGGAGAAAGGCGTGTGATGGCGGCAGCTAGCCGGGGGCCAGCAGCGTACAATGCCTCTGCATGTTTTTGTTTTTCTGTCGTTTTCATCGTTGGGCGTGTTCCTTGGACGTCTGAGCACGGTTATCGGACGCGAGACGGCGAAGCCTCGGTTGCCTCGGCGTTCCTTTGTCTCTTATATAAAAAAGAAAAAGCTCACTTTCGAACACAGTTTCGCGATTGAGCAACGAAATTGATAATTCAGATTTCCGCTAAAGCAAGATGCCCTCAATTCCTATTCCGCATTCTTGTGACCCGAGGTGCTGCATCAACGACAGCTGTACGCGTGTTCTTTGGGGAGAAAGCGAGTCGACACCCCCCCCCCCAACCACCAGCCCCAATGGTGAATTTGTTTTTATTGGCAAAAGGGCATGTACTTGTATCTCTTGAGGGCACAAAATGCCTCATCATGCTTGCGTTTTAGTTGGTTTTTAGGGTGATTTTCTTCGTCTGTGACCTCACGTCTCTCACGCTAAATTTGTTCGTGACGATAAATCTTTTTGCATAGAGCCCCCTCCCCAGTGACGTCATTCGCGTCATTTCACTCCTCGGGGCTGACGTGACACGGGCTGCAGGAATGCATGCGCGTGTTCCGAACAAAAACGGCCTTGAAGAAGGCTGCGGCGGACCCGCGGAGGCCGTGTCGTGCCGGTCGGGACCGCTTGCCGAGGCAAAACTATTTCGGCCAACGGACGGGGCACGCGAACTTGTGGAGTTGGTTTTCGTCTTCACGTTCCGAGCGCTCTCTCGTCGCATTCGTGCCTCCTTTTGCTACGTTTTCGTCGTCTCGCGTTCAACACAATCTTCTCTTTCTATTATTCTTTTCTTTCCTTCATTCTGAAATTCCAGTTGAAGCAAGCAGGACGGTGGGAACCCAGAGCGCAGCATTCCTAGATTAATTTTCGTTGCCACGTAACTTCTTTTCTCCTCCGGTGGTGATGGCGAGACACGCAGAGCAGGCTCTTGTTGTCCAGCGAGAGGGGAAGTCGGCGTGACCCCTCAATCAACGTCTCGTGGCCTTCGTGCCCGACTTCTCTTCTCGGACCTCTTGGCGTATACCCACCTTCGAAACCAATTAAAGGTCCGTACCGTTCTTCCCCCCCCTCCCCCCCCCCAGGCAACGCGAGCGGCACTCGAGCTGCCGAGACTCCGTAACTCCGTTTCATCCGATGATGGACCGCATCGGACGCTACGAGCCATCCCAGCCAATTCAATGAGCCGTACTTGTCACGTGACCTACGAGAGGGTACGCAGCGATGTTCAGGGAGTGTATACTACGTATATAACACGCAATGGTAACTATAGTGATGGCGGTACCATCATCCAACTAAGAAACTCAGGTGGTATCTGTAGACTCTTTTTTGTTATTAGCAATGTCCCCGCGGCTTTAACCGCCAATTAGCCCACCTTCACGGAATGCAGTCACGTGATACGTTCGGGGCGCTGGATTGGCCGAGATGTTGTCGTAGCGTCCGCTTCGGTCCACCGTAGGTATAGGGGAAACGGAGTAGAGTGCCCACGAGCGTCCACCACTGCCGCATCGCGTTGTGCTCGTCGTAGTGCATCACTTGGTGCTGCGCATGCTGCCATGGGGCCGTGCTGGTGGCCGGCGACGGAAAATAAAAATACGAAACAAGGCTAGCTGCTGCGTCGTCTTCTTTCTGAGCCGACTTTTGCGTCGACCCAGATTCTGCAGTGATTTGTATTTATGTACGTCGACGTTTTTCGCCGCCGCATCGCCGTCGCTGCCGCCGTCGTCCCCGCTCGACGGGAAAGTGCACTCGCTTTCGCTCGTCGCGTACAGGAACTTCTTGTGTACTAACACCGGAGACGGAGAGTTTAGAAAGCACAACGCGCGCGCTTTGCTTTTTGGCACGTCTGGGCAAGCCATACGACGTAACGGCACTAGGATACCTTTTTTTTGTTCACTGTTGTCCCCAACAAAATAAACCACGTGTATTGTTTTTTTTTTATTGAGCGGAGCATTAATTTTTGGGAGTGGGGGGCTGCAGTTCTCATGCTATACAATAGACTGTAGAACGGTTTGAACGGCCTTTCAAATGCAGTCGACCAAGTTATGTTTGATGAACTAGCTTCAATGAAGCAGCGACCAATAAAACGTCATTCGAATGAAATTGCGTTCCATGAGACGGTGTTCGATGAAACACCGTTGAACAGAACGGTTTTCGATTAAACGGCGTTCGGTGAAATCGGCATTCGACGAAATGACACCCAACGGAATGCCCAGTTCCGCTGGCGGCGAGAGACAGAACCATATTCAGGGTAGTTGAACTTTGTATACGCGTCTACCCTCATTTTGCAACTCACCGCTCAGTTGCGCTGATGGGAACAACGAATTACGTTCATACGAAGGTTAATTAAAAAGGAAGGAAGCAACGGTAACAAGAGTTCCCAGTGGACAAACTTTAGTGCACAAGCAGATATACCGATACACTCTAGTACGTCACTGGCGCATATTACTTTTCAAACACCACGCTCGTCCAAACATTTGGTCCTACGGTGCACCAAGGCATCGATGCCGGCATCGAGGAGCGTCAAGTCTCTCAAGCCGCGTCATGACGGCTTGCCGAACTTCCGTGATCGCTCGTGAATCGCCTGTCATCCAGGTGTTTCCTCAATGGTCTCAAGAGATGGAAATCACTGGGTACCAGGTCGGGGCTGTAGGGATGATGCTCCAGCACCTCCCACCGGAAGTGGCGTAACAATGCACGCGCCCTGTTTGCTTTCTCTTTTTAATGTTTAATGTTTTCGCCATGTTCCTTATGTTTCCATGACATGTCGGTGGCCCCGTACACCTGAAGAAGTGGACGATGAATTTCTGCTACAGTCCTTTGCAACTCAAGGAGGTAGGGCGAGGGAAAGAAAGGCCGAGGAGGAGGAAGCAGACGGAACGCTGGAGAGGAGAGGGGAAACCTTCTCCGTCTGCTTCCTCCTCCTTGGCCCTCCTTACCCTCGCTCTACCTTCTTAAATTGCAACGGACCATAGTGAGACGCTTTTTAGACGCAAAAACCTGATTACACTACGTAGTAAGCACTACCACGTTGAACCGGGTTTCCATGAGCGCAGCCATCTTGAACCTGATATTGCGAGGCTTGGGTGGATGGCTCGATGGATGAGACTGAACCCTTTGTATCGGGCGGCTTGAGCCATCTAGCCACTGTTTTTTTTTTTCAACTTTTATTCAATATAGAGTAATATATCTAGAGATTTTATTCTTAAAAGCTATATACCATCCGTACGACGGAGGCTCCTCCATGCAACCGGGTGCACACTCCTTCCTCCCTACGGGTCGTCCGGAAGGGAATAAGGAAATGTTCTTTTTCCCTCGACCTATGCCAGCGCTCATGTAATCCCTTCTCGATTATCTCTACCTTCCCCATGTCTATATTCCCCTCACTATCATTACGTCCCAGAGCGGCGTTTGGTGAATTAGTTGCCTCTTTAGCTACCTCAGCGTGAAGCCCCTTACAGTAAAGTATCAAGTGTTCAGCCGTCTCCTCCTCCTTTCTACAAGCTCCACACACCATATCTACTTCTTCATATCTCAGCTCTAGTCCGCAACACCGCCGTCCTCTCCTCGAACAACAAGGAGCTCGCCCTAGAATTGTCGAAGATCGGTCATTTAGTAATGTCTTTCTTAAACGATCTGTACATTTAGTCTGCATGCCTGTTTCCCATATTTCCCTCTCAGTTACTTTAACTACTGCAAACCACTTAATTTTCGAAAATTTCGCGAATCACTTACAATTCGCGAAGAATAGGTTCCGCGAACAATTCCGGTAAAATGGAAACACATTGGTATCTATAGACCCATCAGAGAAAAAAGCGCCACCTGTCGTACGCAACGGCAACTAGCGGCAGCCGCCATGCTGCAGGATAGTGCGCGCCGCTGCATACGCTGCGTAGGCCGTAGACGCTAGTCAATTCCGGCCCACGATGCCAACGTACTGCTGCGTGCCCCTCTGTAAGCAGAGTGGGTATCTGGACAAGTCTGGCAGTAAGGTACGTATTCGTAAATGTACTCGTTATCGGTTGACAGGCGTCGGTCTGGTGGGGATATTCAGCGGCGTAGCCGCGCAAACGTTTCCCTGCTGAAGTGCAAGAACGGAACACGAGCCGATCCCACGCTACGCGCCTTGGGTGTATGAGTTCGGTGTTTTTGATCTCAATTTTTTGCGTTTGGAGGTAGAGTTTTCAGGTTTCAGCTAGTTCGAAGAAATCGAAGCGTCAAATACAAATATAATGTTGCTCGTGGTATCGCTTTGTGGACGTGACAGCTTCTTGAGCGCGCTAGCTTCAGGTAGCAACGAGCTCGCGGTCGGCTTCCAACTTCCGCGCGTAAATTATATGTTAGGTAGGCATGAAGCCATACGACCTGACGCTTTAACCTGCCTGTAGCGCACACATCTGTGCAGCGCGTGCTTTATGCAAAACAACATGCAATCGCGTGCAACTCTGCTTCACTGCAAACCTGTTGCTCTACATTTCAACTCTAAAGTCTCCCTCTAGAAAAAGGAACTCGACGTATCAAATAGAAACTTGCGTCGAATACGTCTTTTACTAGTTGAATTTGTGCACCGAAATTTTAAGTCTCAATTCCAAGTACAAAACAATGAAAAAAAATATGCCCCCAAAGGTCAGTTTTTTTAATTTGTTTTGCACGTGAAGTAGAGGTTTAGATTTTTATTGAGAGGTTTAGATTTTTATTGATTTATGACCATCTGATTAAAAAATTAGATGATCACACCGGGCGTGGCGCGATGAGCGAGTCCAACGCCTTCGTTGGCGAGTCGTTTCTCGAAAATCCTCGCTCCGAACGTCGTTGGTTGGCTCAGCCGCTCCGCGACCAGATCGCATCGCAAAAAGTCAGGCCAAGTAGCGACCGCTCAAATCGCGTCGCTTTTCGCTCGCGATGGTCGCTTTTGCGATGAAAGTTATCGCGCGACTATACTTCGTTTCAGCTTGGGTCCAGACGCCGGCGGTGCTACAAGCGCGAGTGCTCCAGTTTCAGGCGTCCCTGCCAAGCACGCGCGCTCGTGCAATGCAAGCACTGTTCAGGGCCACACGCTCGCGCTCGTAGCATCGGCTGCGGTGCTGGACACCAGTGTTGAAACGAAGTATAGATCGCATCGCCGGTGGGAACGCGCGTGGCGAGCGACAGCGAAGCGGGTCCCGCCGCTTGTTTCGTCGCACATCCGGAAGTACTGGCGACCTCTAACTACAGCCCGTAAATTATAACCGGTTCCTATCATTTTCTGATGCATACTAACACATGTCTGATGCCGTAACTACAAAGATCTTAGTAATACCTGTTTCTGCGTAGTTGGCCTTTATGGATGCGGCGACCACGAACCCCTCAACGAGGAAGTTGTAACTTCTGTCGAATTGTCGTTCCGAGTCCGATCAGCTCTTGAAGAACCGATATACCTCATCATCCTTAACGGCTGGGAGTTGGGAAAGGTCGTTGACCCAACCGTGACGGGAAAACGCTTCCTGCAGCCATACAGAGGCGAAGGGATCGACGGAACAAGAACGCTACAGTCAAAACAATAATCCGGCCGCAACAGAGTCCTTCCCAATGGCGCCAGCCGCCCAATGTTGTTGGACTGGTTTAGCGGATTTCCGCTGTTGCCAGACTTTTGAAAGGGTCTATATTGAGATTCCACTCGCTTCGCGAAAATTAGGACCCTCGAATTATTCCAAACCTTCAGCTTTTACTTAAACCGCAAAATATTGAGCCTTAAACCACAAAACATTGAGCCCACCAAAAAAAAAAGAAGTCATTTGCAGTATTTAATTAACGTTTATTTTTTCATCCGCCTCTCTTCGAATTCCCATAAAGATATTTTTTTTATGCTTTACAGATGTGTTTAAAAAAGCCGTGAAAGCTTTACTTATGCAGTTTGTGCAGGTGAGTTGTACGGCCAGGGGGACATTGTATAATGGACTAATTGTAACGATAAGTCGGCTAATTAAGTCAAATTTGTTCATTAACGTTTTTATTATTGAAAATATACATATGGTTCCCATTAGGGAATTGCTGAGCGTCATCGAAAACCACTGAATCGGTATTTTTCAGAAGAATTTGAGCGCGTGAGAAGCGGTGTGCTAAATTTACCACAAGTGCAGAATTAGCACTGGCTAGCGGTACGATAAGGCGCCCGCGCGATTTTTTCCGTCTCGTATCATAGCCCCATGGCGTTGTACCTGCTTTTCTAGCTTCTAATTGGAACCATGTGTCTACTTTCCCAAAGTAAAAAGTTAATTAACAAATTTTACTTCATTATTCGACTCATCGTTACGATTACCCCCATATGTCCCCAAGCCGTATAACTCTCCCAACCGCATAAGTGTAGCTTTCATGGCTTTTTTTAAAACAAATTTGTAAAGATAAAGAAATAAAAAATAAAGCACCCTGTATACTTAGATCTAAGTATCACCATCGTTCTGCATCCATTTCTCCCAGCTTATCTTCAAATTTTATCCTACTGCTAGCTTCCTCGCCCTCGAATGAGAACCATCATGATTTTGCCCTGTATACCCTGGTTTGGTGTTTTACTATTTGCTCTCAGAGCCAACCTACTTACTCCACGTTGCTTTGTTTCTAGCCTTGTCTGGACGTCCAGTTTTATGCATATCTAACTGCATTTGCGAAAAGTCAGGCTCGGAAACATAACTCTTTCCAGGTCTCCCTCACCCCTCACCTGTTATATAGTTCCACAGTGCTCTATTTTTTATTACAGCTGCATTTCTGTTGCCCTTATTAGTTACTCATTTTGCATGCTCATTGAGGTATTTTATACCCTCGTTAATTCATGGTCCTATATACTTGTATTTATCGATAGCTCAATCTCTAATCCTTTCATTTTTTTTTTGGGGGGGGGGGGGGAAGGGTAGCGGTGGGGAGGCGTTTTCTACGTTAGCAGGGTTTGTGCTTGAGATGCCTGTTATGCAGATTATGGAATGAGGTCGTCAGGGTCAGTTTTTGGTTGGTGTGAAAGGAAGGGAGGTAGTACATGTCATTGGTTCATTCTAAGATTTTAGTGACGGAGTGGAGGAGGTGTTTCGCCTTCAAGGGAGAGGGAGGGTAGATTCCTTTGAGAGGAGAGGGGTTGTACTGTATATATAAGAGCGATGATGTTCAAATAAACTAGAAGCTGTGCTAGAGACTTGTTGTTGTTTTTCCGTTTTTTTTTTTTATTTATCGACTAGCTCAATCTCTAATCCTTGTATCTTTAACTTTGCGATTCCGTCATGATTGAACATCATAACAGCTGATTTGTCACTACTGAATCCTCTTCGCCACATACAGGGTGCGGCCGTAAAAACTTTCACATTTGGCACGCCTAGCAAAAATCGAATTTCAAACGTACATACCTGAAATTGGGCACACGAACGTCGTTTATTCCAAAGTTTTTTGCCTATTTTTTCCAGACGTCAACTCGGGAGTAGCGAATTATTAGAAAGATAACAAAAATGGCAGACGTACATTTCCTATGCCGCCCGTTCGCCGTCTGCAATCTGGTTCGCGACGCCGCTCCCAGGTGGCGCACTGAACGCAAAAACGCGGGAAACGCCGCACGAAAGGCTGGCGTCGGGCAAGATAATCGCGATGAAAAGTGATTTTAACGAAATATATGAACGATTGTTGAAATTACCTGTTTCAAGTCAAGTTTTCACAGATCGTCAGGCAAGCAAGAAGACACTCATGATGTGACAATATCATTTATTAACAGCCTGGAATAGCAAGTGGTGCTGCTACCGTTGCAGACAAGTTCGTTTTGAGTTATCTTCATTCTAATTTTTACAGGGCCACTGTAACTCATAAAGTAATCTTTTTTTCTTACAGCTTGGATATAATTAACACATATGTCGCAAGACATATTTGTAAAAAAAAAAAAAGGAAAGATATCATATTAATTGGAGCAATATTTACGGCGCTAGAGTCATTTCGGCGGGCCGGTGATAAAATGGCTGGTATTTGAAAGAGACAATCGTCTTTTTGCTGGTTTCCCATTGGTACCTCTATCAGCAGCCTCTACTTTTCTCTCCGCGTGCCGCAAGCAGCACGAGAAAGAAAAGTAAGAGGGAAACTAATAGTTTAAATTCCGTCAGGAAGTGGAAGTTGTGCGTTCATTCAATTGTTTATTATTGAAAAATACGACTCCAAAGCCCAAATTTCACGTTCGTGGTTATTCAGCGTGAGGTCGGTTTGCCTTTTAGGTGCGGCGACACTGGTTTACGCTGTTGATGAGAACACTCGACCAGTACAGTACCACCGCTGTCAGCCTGCATGGGGTCTCGCAGTAGTGATGCACGACCGCACGCCGGTACGATGCTCATCCTAAGGGCCCTAGCCTGGACACATGGCGAAAGAGGTCGACGAGAAATCCGGCGGCGGTGGTTTGCCGGCGACACACTTGACCTCGGCGACGACGAACCAGAGCAGCCGGATATTCTCGTCGACGCTGCCGCGTAGTGTCCCGATTAGGGCCCCAGATCGAAACGCGTGGGGATTGAACCCGCTGGGTTCTACAGCGCGAGCTTTCGCTCCACGTCTCCGAGCTTTGGTGCGACAACACACTCGGCCACCGACTTCCATAGAACGTGACCCGTGCACGCATTTGTAATCTACCTCAAGTCTTCGGCACTACAGTGTATCAAGTAGCCCGGCGTGTTCATTTTTTTTTTACTTATCATATGATGCAGTGTTGATTTTCCGCTTTACATAAGCTCGCAATTTATTGTGAGTACACTTATAATACACACGCTGCCAAGGGATTGTCATAAGATTATAACTCCTTTTAAGGACATATCCCTTTGGCCGGTGGTTAATTTGAAACAGGAAATGTATTCAGCAAACAATCCAGAAAATGAACTGAGATAAGTAAGGTGCTTCAATGCTTTGCCGACGCCCTGTCGGTTGTCAAATATTCTAATATTTTTAATATATATATAAAAACAACACTTCAGACATGTCCTACCTCCATAGGGGTCAGCCAGGAAACTTTTGATATAATAATCAGAGAAAACCAAGAAACGTCGGGGAATTTCTAAAGATGTCATTTTGGTAGACACCTAAAGCGATTTGCTTCCCGTTTTTTTTTTTTTCCATTCGGACATGCCTATCACAGGGATTATAACAGACCGAGGCAAATATATTCTGAAGCAGCAAACCTGTTTTTTCACTACCCTTGCAGGTATCTTTGAAATACTTTGTTGCCGTTAATATAGTGAGAGGTGTTATACGTGGGCATTATGTGGCAGAACTGACACGAGTTTATTTTGCTTTTAAAACAAAAGGAGTTCGGAGACTAAGGTTAAGTTTTCATATTCGACCGGTGGCCTTTAATGCGTATCGTCGGTTCTTGACAGTTGAACTGATAAGTGGATAAATCTTCAAGCGATATATCAGGAACCGCCTCCTTATCAGAAGAACGTATTCCCATTAGTTGATAGCATCTCCTGATCGTAACCTTCCAAAGAAGGAGCCACTTAATCACTGCTGACAGATATGCACCAAATGGCACTTATTATCACGTGACTCTTAAAGATCACCGTCCGGCAACAAAAGAACATGCGTGCGGACAATCGCGTTACTGCCGGGGAATCGCCAGAGCGCTTATGTCAGCGAGAAAAGTATAGTCCGGGCCGAGGTCATAAACACGAGCTGTTTGCGCTCTCGCCTTACTGCCCTATCAACACGAAACGACCGCTGTAGGCTTTCTATTTTTCCCAGGAAAGTGCGCACAACAGGTGCGCGTGTACCTCGGCTCGAATACGCGCCTGCCCAGACCTGTTTAGGAATTATTTAGGAAGAGGCCGCGTTCAAGGTAGTCGCCCTTCGCGGACATTTGTCTGCAGGCCGACCGCAGGCGTACACAAGCTGGACGCGTGGCCCGGATGACCGATGGCTTGATTTGCCGCTTTCCTGGAGTGGGCCGATATGGCCGCTGCTGTAGATTGGAAAGGCTTCGGGGAGAAGCGCAAAAAAAATAGCGCCTTCGTTGCTCAATTTCGGAGCAGCGGTCGCTCTGGCTGGAATACGGAGTTTGCCGCGCCTGCGGTGATTGACCGCGAGCTGCATCTCGTTCACACCCAAGCTGACAGTGAGGTGGAAGCTACGTGATCGTCGGGCCAATCATCCGCCGATCTGTCGCCACAAGATCCCACTCCCGCCCATACCCAGGCGTAAAGGGCGGGGTCAGATGATCAAATGGAGGCGGCTGATTGGTCCGGTCAGCGCGTAGCTTCCATCCCACTGTCAGCTGGGGGTGAACGGAGGCATTTTTTCGTTAATGGAGTGGAAATGCTCTTATTTTCGGCGTGGCAAACCAAGTGGACGCGTTTCTTTTGGTAGAGCTGCTTTTTGGAATATCCAAGACAGAAAACGACAAAGAATCGATTAAAAATAAGTCGAAGTGAAATGGTGTTTTAAGGAGTGTGGTCAGTTATTCTCATTCTTTCCTGGAGCAAAGAGAACGAAGGAAAATTGTAGGGGTGGTCGAAATGACGATCGTTTTTATATATGGGCGATTCCATTTCAAATCTTGCAAGAAAAATGGGGTCATGAATGAGAAACTTTCAAAAAGCTTTATATGCTGGTCTAACTTATTGCAACAAGATGGATACTGAGAAACCGCGTTTGCGGTAAAGTTTTGTTTTCGATTTGTGGACTTCGGAAGGACCGAAGAGGAATCCTGAGACTTGGGCGATTGTCACCGGTTGCGCATTTGGGTGTGTCACCACACTCAGATACCTTTCGAAGAACAAGAATCTTTGTAGATGTGTCTTCAAACTACAGTAAAGGGACCGAATGACCATACAGGTGTGTTTTTGTTTGTAACTACTTTTGTAAACAAAAATCCAAAACATTACTCCTCTGATAGTAAGTACCTGGGTTGAATCATGATAACTCTCTGCTTCGTTAAAGGTTATGTCCTAAACAACAATGTATATCAAATGAAAGTTTACACATGTACCATCGGGTTGGAATTAAATGCGAACAGCGCGGAATTTCGAGCCTACCGGCTCAGCTTCCAGCTTGCCTGGTACTTGGCGAGGTTCAAGCACATCAGAGTAGGGCGCTGCGAGGTTGTGCGCCCTTAACTCCGATGTGTTAGACCTCGCCAAGCACAACCCAAGCTTGAAAGCTGCACCGGTAGGGGCTTCAAGTTTCGTCACTATTCGCATTTCATTCGAGCCCGATGGCACTTTTCAACAAATGCAATATCGCTATGGCCAGTTAAAGTTATCTTAGTTATAAACAACTTTGATTACAATAAAAAAACATCTAAAGTAAAAATTGTAACATCAGTTTTCTCGGACATTCTTAATTGTTATAGTGTTTTCTTTTTGTTTCTTTTTGTGAAGGGCCCTTGGCATGGTCTATAGTACTACCCAATAAATGTCATATGTCGTATAGTATGATTCCTACATATAAAGGCGCACGTTTGAAAAGACAGTATATTTTAAGCTCTATTCCAAGATGCAAAGCTGGGTCGTCGCCATTTATATCTGCACGACCATTCGGCGAATATATTAATCCGAATGCTCACAGAGCGCTCGCTGTTTCGAAACGACTGGCTACAGGCCGGTAGTAGAGCATTTTAGTAGATCGTTACGATAACTCCGATAACCATATACCCGATACTCTTCCTGGTTGTTTTGCGCACTTAGCGTTTTCGTTATCGGGTATCGTTATCGGAGGTACAGGAACTATTTCCCGAGTTATGAGAAAATGCAACCCGGCATTCTGTCCAGTATAAATAAACTATACGCATCGCAAAAAGCTGAAACTTCGTGAGAATATGACGCTAGCGGTGGTGAAAAACGCGAAATTTCGAGCACATGACGGTACATAGGCCTACATCGAAATACACGAGAGAAAAACAAAAACTCTTAATGAGCCGACGTCCATCTCAGCCTAATATTCATCAAACCGAAATTTTAGATTGTGGGCGGCTGTAGCAGGAGGAAAAAAAAAAACTTCTCAGCAAAAGAAAACAATACTGTCTTCCTAACTGACAAGTTTCTATATCATCATCATCTTCATCATCATCATCATCATCATCATCATCATCATCATCATCATCATTTATTTTCCTTGAGGGCCCCAGGGGGCATTATACAAGGAGTGAACACAATAAAAACATCAACAAAAATAGTTAATAAGAAACACACTGTAACCTATACTTGTATTTCAGAAAGAAAGAGGTTAACGGCTGCAGCAAACTTGTTAGTGTCAGTCATGTTTACAATGAGGTCAGGTAATGAGTTCCAATCGTCAATAGCAGATGGTAGAGTCGACATTTTATAAGAGACAGATGACGAAGTAATTGAGCGCAGTTTACATGAGTGGTCAAAACGAGGGAAAATACGGTAGGGAGGTGATAGTAGAGAATCTTTTAGATGGTTGTTGTGGTAAAAGATTTTGTGAAGAAGAGTGAGACGTGACACCCTTCGACGTAAAGAAAGTAAGTCAAGGTTAGCTGATTTGCGTAATCCTGATATGCTAGTGTATGGGGAGTAGTCAGAGTAAATAAAACGAAGACCTCTGTTTTGAACGGATTCAAGGTTGTTAGTTAGATATGATTGCCATGGTGACCATATGGATGAAGCAAATTCAAGTTTAGATCTGACCAAGGTTGTATAAGCTAGTAGTTTTACTGAAGGTGTAGCTAGTCTGAGGTTACGGCGAAGAAATCCGAGAGTACGGTTAGCATCGGCAGTGACAGCATTTATGTGAGTAGTCCATGACAGATCAGAGGTCAGGTGAACGCCTAGATATTTATATGAGGAACAGGTAGCTACTGGGATAGTGGAAAGGTGATAGGGAAAGGATGAAACATGTGAACTGCGGGTGAATGATGGAGATTTACATTTATTAAAGTTTAAAGTCATTTGCCATTTGTGGCACCACTAAGTTATAAGTGCGAGGTCATTCTGCAAAATTTGATTATCGTGGTTTGAATTAATAGGTCTATAAATTACACAGTCGTCGGCGAACAGACGTATTGAAGAGGAGATGTTGAGGTAGAGATCATTAATGTATATTAAAAATAGAAGGGGGCCAAGAACGGTTTCCTGGGGGACGCCGGAGGTTACGGTGCAGGTGGTAGATTTGGTGTTGTTAATAGATGAGTACTGGGTGCGATTTGTGAGGAATTCGGAGATCCATTTGACGACTGAGGGATGGATATTAATATTTCTAAGTTTCAGTAAGAGACGTTGATGAGGGACCCTGTCAAATGCCTTGGAGAAATCAATAAATATGGCGTCAGTTTGCTTATTAGAATCAAAGTTTGAGTAAACGTCAGTAAGAAAAGCTGTTAGTTGCGTTTCACATGAGTATGACTTGCGAAAGCCGTGCTGATGCTCGAAAAGAAGGTTGTGGGAGTCTAGAAAGTTTACTATGTTAGAATAGAGTGTATGCTCTAAGAGTTTAGACGACACTCTGGTGAGCGAGATGGGGCGATAGTTGTTTAGTAGTTGGCGATCACCTGCTTTGTAAACGGGGCTAAATGTGGAAATACTAAAATAATTTCTACATGTGCCCACCGTCCCAAATTTCGGTTTGATAAACGGCTTAGGTGGACGACGGCTAATAACAATTTTGTTTTTCTTTTGTTTCTTTTGATCTAGGTAACGTCATGTGCTCAGAACTGAGCATTTTATTCCCACCACTAGCGCCACATTCTCACAAGGTTTCAACTTTCTGGGTTGTGTTGTTTATTGATGCGGACAAAAAAAAAACCGGGTTTCATTTTGTGGATACATATATTTCCCGGTACTAAAACTCCCTGCTATACGTCGGCAACCGCGCGTCTCCTCCGAGCGGAACGCGCCGAGCGCTCGAAGAAGAACATGGTCGTCGTCCGTATCATCTGTCTCTCTCGTACCCAGAGCTGTTTGTTCTGCGCGGATGGCGCGTTCATTTGCGAAGCGCGCGCGATTCGGGCGGCGACTGCAGTCGGAGGCAGAATCCGCGGCCACGCTCGAGCGAGCCGGCGTTCCAGGCATTGGCCTTGATTCGAGCCGCGAATGCAGGTTATGGGGCCGCCCGGGCCGTCTTTTTTCCCAACACGGCTGGACAAGTATTCGCGCTCAAAAGTCACCCTTTGTGTCCCTAACGGCTCTTTTTTTCTTTCGAAAGCGGAAGCGGGGAGAGTGGACAACTCGAGCGCTACCGGTGCGAGGAGTATTATTGAAATTGAGGAGGTGCGCGGGAGAGATTGCTCTCCCCTTTTCCTGAATTGTCCACAAAAAGTATTTTAGATGTCGGGGAAAAGGGGCGGGGGAGAGATGCTCCCTCCCTTCCCTTTTCCGACGACACTGTTCAACGGCGTGCACTGATCAATACAAGTGCGCGAACACCTCCAGATTATTTTGTAAGAACTTGTTTCACTGAATTTGGTACTGAGTATTCTGGATTCGATTTGGACCTCGTGTCCGCGAAAACAAACAAACAAACACACAAAACAAATTTAAAACAACACTTTTATTTTGCCCATCCTAGTCTTGCCCCTTCATAGGAGGATTGCGATTCCAGGTAATTATTCCCCTCGTCCCCCACTTCCCGCCCCACCCCAGGCATATTTTGCGTATACTTGCCTAGGGAGTGAAACGAAAGACATTGAACAGATCAAGCATCAAGGTGGAGGGATGTTTAAATGTTTTTATTGGCGAGTTTTACTGACGTGCTGTCGATAAATGGAGATGATTTGCGTGACAGGTTAGGATGAAATAACGAATCCAGTCCCAGTCATGGTTTCAACAGAAGCTGGGGAATTACTGGGACAAAATATTTTTGGCGGAGCGTTCACAGGAAACTGTTTGTTTCAATCTTCGCACCAAAACAATTGGGTGAGTTCTGCGAATGTTAACTTTGAAATATGGTGAGAAAAGAAAAAAAACGTGCATCGTCCGAGTCCTTGTTGGATCGTCTCTCAATTGACACACAGACCGCAGCGGTCTGGTGTGAAAATAAACATGATATGAAATCTTTATGCAAACGAAAGCGATACGACAGACTCTCGGGCGTGTCGTCAAAAGGTTTTCAACACGAAAATTTAACCGAATTATAAGTTTGCATTTTGGTATGCAAGGAACAGGAGCTTTCGATTTCTTGATGACGAAAACGGTGAGACGACTGAGGTTAATTTTGGCATATTCGTGACAGAAAACAAAATAAAAAAAAAAAAAGAAAACGAGAAATTTGTAACGTAATTGTTGCTTTTGTTTAGAAATTTTTTATCGTAACTGGCAGATGGCTTAAAGCAGAGGTGCCCGAACCCCGGCCCTCCGACCGACCCGCCGCTGGGCCGGGGGCGGATCCAGAACTCTGTTCGTTTTTCTTGTTGGTTTTTTCCAGGGGGGGGGGGGCGGAAAAATTTATAGGGATACTATTCTCCCATTCTTTCTTGAGCACCGGCGGGTCTACGCCATGTCAAATTGCCCGCCGAGAAGGGGTGGACGGAGGTCGTCTTTGGGGGGGGGGGGGGGGGGGCGGTCGCCTCCGTCGCCCCCACCTTAGATCCGCCACTGCGCTGGCCGCGGTCCTTTCAGTGATGCCCTGCCCGCGGTCCATCCCCATGCAGAGCTCGCCGCTACCGGCGTAAAAATGAGCGAGCGCAGACACGAACGGCGCGGCGAGCGCATCTCAACGCGTATACGAAGGTAGCTGAAAAAAACGAAACACTTTTACAGAGAAGCTGTTTGTGGCTAGGGTTCCGTGGATTTTCTGGTGTGCGTGACCAAAAACTCTACGCTCGCACCGCCGCACGCGCACGCCTTCCCGTATAAAAGTATCTAAAGTAAATAACCAAAACCAAAGCTAAAGAAAAAAGTTTACATAGGATATATCATGATCAAGCAGGACTGGCTAAAACTAAATTTATTTAACTGCCACACTTTGTATCACGCAAATTAGATCATACAAAAAAGAATTAGGAGAATTTTTAGCAGAGGCTAATATATTTAAATTCTGATTTTCCCCAATACCATTGAATTGCCCGAGGAAACTATTTCAATTCCATCGTCTGATAATTTTTTGATAAACTGTCACGTGATAGCTGGGAATAACGAAAGTTACTTTTCTCTTGTGAATGTGTGTTTTCAGAATGCTTGGTCTGTAATACTGTGCTTTCTGTGTTCATACCTTTACCTGTAGGGATAATTATAGTTTTCTTGGTGGATAAACCTTAATATCATTGTGGATCAATTTGTTAAGTGCTATAATTTTGCACCACATAATGTTTTTGTGTGCGAACTTTTTTTTGTTTTTTTTTGTTTCGGTATTTGACGAATTTGATTATTGAGCAAATGTACCCTCACACCTCTCTCCCCCCCACCCCCTGCAAATATGGCTCCTGGCGCTGCGGGGTAACATGTAATGTATAATAAATGAAAAAAATAAAGCGTTGACGAACGCGCGTGCAGAA
>JAZHYW010037095.1:0-48474 GCA_037355805.1 Ixodes ricinus
TGGTTGCGTACTTCCTAAGGCTACAGCGGGAACGTAACGAGCGCCGTTAGGGACTTTTAGAAAACCGCTACCGGGTTCCGCGTACCGCACGGTCAAAGCACGCTCCTAAGCGCGCGCCCCGCGGTCACAGTATCACTCCGGGCGCGCGTGTGCTTCAAAGCGCTCCTGTAATACGGCACGTGGAACAGGGTAACAGTTAGCTGTCAGTCCCTATTATTTGTTTCTAACTCGTAACCAGTCGGTGACTAGTTTGTAAGCGTTCTCATCCTGGCAATATCCATAAAAAATGCATTTCTAAAAAGAAAAAACCGTAATAGCATTTCGTAATTTGGATGTATTTTGGCTCGCTCTTTTTAAACACTATTACTTTCTGAGAGTGACTCTTACTCCCCTCGCTGTCCGCGTAAGAACGGTTGACTGAGGACACGGCAGCTTGTGTCTGGATACAAGTCCGTGACGACCGCTCATTACAGAAGTTAACCGTGTTTGACAGCAAGCATGGACGACATCACGAAAGCGGTTTTATATATCCACTATTATAGCTGGTCAGCGCCCGTACACAGGATCATAGCAGTTACTGTTAGTTATAGGGAGCTTCGTGGTCGGCGGCGAATGTGTTCGCGATCCTCCGCGCGTAGCTTTGTGCCCGGCTACCCAGGCGCGCGGGTTGGTTCGGCGACAGCAGAGGGGACGTACGTTTGAAGGTACATTTTTGCTGGCCGTGCACAAAACTTCACTTCACCGTCAACCCGCGTCACGTTGCAGTGTCACGTTCACCGCCGCCAAACTGCGGACAAGTACGTGCGCTGTTTTCTTTCGACGACGGTCGGTTCGCCGCCCGGACGCACTGCGGCCAGCAGCGGCGGCTGCGGCCAGCCTCTTCGGCGACTCGCGGAGGCGCGCCCGCAGGGGGCCAAGTTCACGGAGCGGTATTCGCCGGCCTCTAAAATGCCCCTCTCCGCGCCGCCGCCGCCGAAGGAAGAGAGTCGAGCCAACTTCCCCCGAGTGTGGAAAGGGAAAGGGCCCTGATTGTGACCCATATACGAGATAGATGAATTACGCCAGGTCAGACGAGGAGGGGAGGCTTTCGTTCTCTCTCCGCTGGCGCTCTTTGTTGCTTGTTGTGTGTCTCGAGCGGCTACTTCGGCGCTTTTGCTGCTTCGCTTTGAACTTGGGGCGGAGAAGTTTGTTGCTCGTTCTGTTTGTTTGTTGGTTGTTGTTGTCGGCGTTGTTTTGGGGGGCGCAACGAGCGCGCGTTGCAGGAATGGCTGCGATGACCTGCCCCCGTGGGCCGTGTGAAAAAAACAGCGTGCGGAGTCCTTTTCTCCCGGTGAACTGTAAGATGGCGACGGGGCGACCAAAACGTCCGTCGTCCAGTATGAGGGGCGGTGTTGGCGAAGGGACGGACGTAAGCGTGCGACCGAAAAGGGAACACAATACTAAACGTTTTGTCTATTGTTCAGACCTGGAGGGTAACGCTGAACCGCGATATACTGATGCGCTGCCATCGAAAGATTTCCAAGACTCCGCGGAGAAGTCAGCGACGATGACTTTCGATCAGGTCGACACGGCACGGGAAATTGTCCGAACAAGTTTGTTTTCACGAGCAGGCATCCTAGAGTGGAGGATATAAAGACGACTTGCTTGATTTCGTGGCATTTGGGCGACGCATGACATCCCTCGGAGCAGCGCATGATATGTACTCAACGAAAGGTGGCGCTGCCTAGATGAGTGGTCATGATTGATGAATTCACAGGATGGAGGATGTGTACTGAGCAGAAGATGAGCTCGGGTTTAGACTCACCTGAATGAGTTTCAGAAGTGTTGAAAGCTTGGGCCAGTTGGTGTCGAGGAAAAAATAGAAAACACGGATGACAGACAAATTCATTTATGAGTTCACCTTCCTGTAAAATAGTCACCGTCGTCAGAAGACGACAGTGGCTAAACTTTCCCCTTTTATCTTTCGCTTATTCTTTCTTCTATCAGCTGTTCTCCCCACCACCACCCTCCCTCAAACTAAAGGAATCCTTTCTGACCTCTGGCTATGAATCCCACCTTTAGTGCTTCATCTTTCGCAAGCCTCCTCTCCCCTTTGCGTGAGATATTTTACTCAGACAGGGTATTGGTGAACGCCAAAAATTTCTGTCTAAGTGGCAATAGGTGAGCACTAATTTTTACCACGCTAATTAACTAAAAAAAATGAAAGGCCGATCTCTAGTTTGTACGAAAAGTAGCGCGCCCTGTGTGTGATTTCAACTACACCTTCCATCCGATGGCGCGTTGGCTTTTTGAAGAGCATAAATGGGGCTTTTAACGCGTACCGCGTAGAGTGGTGTATTTGTCATTTTAAAGTACTAAAATATGGGTTAGCCCAAGTAAGAGAAGAAATTAAAAAAAGAAATATTTTCTTGTAAACACATTTTTTTGCAAGGTATTTTCTTTTCCCTCACAAAATTAATATTCAACATTTTGGATCATTGTAGCGTTCATTATGTCAGATAAACGGACAGGAGGAAAACGAAAAATTAAATTGGCTTACAATTTATCCAGCTTATTTTGCCAACACGGGAAACACAGTGGTCCTCCGTGTGATTTTATGGTTTTAAGTAAGCACGCCGGAAGTAGTCGGAAAAGAGGGAGGGGAAGGAATTACTTTTTTCTTCCGCTTATAGTTTACTAGAAATGCCTAAAATGTCTGAAAGAACCTCCCCCCCTCCCCCTCTTCCTCCCGTTCCATTAGACTGGCTTTAAGCGAGCTAGCCTCTGACCACGCGACAAAGATGTTTATTATTTTACACAGGTGATTTCATTCCTCAATTCTTTTTAAGAGTTCCATCATCTATTTACACCTCTGTGCTAAATTACATCACTATCTATTAAACAATCCAATTTAGACGTGCCTTTGAAAGTACCAACGGGTCTACGGTGTGTAAACGAACACTGCCGCACGATAACTCGGACTTCTTCGTCAGGAGGCAGCACGTCGCTAGATTCCTCCACGAACCAGTTCTGGTTCCATTCCAGGGCCTCGATAAGGGTAACGCCCGCCACTCCGGAAAACTAATCTCGCGAATCTACTTTCAACAAACCGAAACCACCGTCGTGCCGGGAGAGTCCCACCGAAAGTTCCGTCCTCTCGTCAGGGCCCCGATGTAGGCGCTGGCCTAATCCTGAGCAAAAGAAAAAAAGGGGGAAGAAAAGGAGAAGAAAACTGGTTTATTGCAATGAAAGTCCTCACGCATAACGGTGAAGCCGGCGGTAATTTAATTTAACGACGAAGCTAAAACAGACTCACGCAGGCTCGAGGTTCCTTGGGAAGCCCAGACGTCTTCTTCGCTGTGGGGAGTCCGGTCGTAAACAAAACAAACAAAAAACGATGAGTCAGCGGTTTTTACGGCTGCCTTCGCGGCGGGACGCCGTCCGTTATGTGCACCGGGAGCTCCCTCGTGGTGCTCTTCTTGCCCGTTCACCGTAAATTAGGCGGTCGTTTCGGTTGCGATGGTTTCTTCTTGTTTTCGTATACCTTCCTCCGATCGCGAGTCGTCCCTGCGAGAAAAACGGGCGGGCGGCTTTCTCGGTCGTGCGTGGCGAAAGGTCTGCTGCGTTTCGGGGCTGCGTGTCTTTTGCCGTGTCACGCCGTTTTGGGGGAGGTCGTCGAAGGTTACGTAAATCAGACTTTGATCGGTTGTGGTCGCTGTTGCCCGCCTGCGTCGTTTCTTAAACGGAGGCTTGCTTCTTCGGGAGCTTGAAGTTGCCAGAGCTTTGAACGCGAATTCTCTTTGTGTTTTTGGTTGCGTTGACTTTCTCTGCTAAGAGGCGGGCCTGGCTCCTAGTCTTGATATTGTTTTGTGTGTGGTTGTCTTGTTAACTAAGGCACTTCGTAAAGTTTATGTGCTTGATTCTTTTTTTTTTATTCCTCAATAAGAAGGTTTGTAAAGTGGTCGCTGGGACATTTGCGCTAAACTGCGCCAACGAGCTTATTCTGCTACATCCGGCGATTTATGGGTCATGCCAGGGAGGGGCGGTAGGCATTCGGGTGGCGGAGGGGGGGGGGGGAGTCTGCTGAGATATGACGTTACGGTTGAAACGTTGTCCAGATTTATTTTGTTGACCCAATATTTGCTATGTCATCCAAATCTAAACTTTTGGCTGATGTATATCAATGATTTTATTAAAACAAAGTTGACCTTCGAAAGATTAGGGGGGGAGGGCGGTGCCCCCCCCCTAAATTCGCCTCTGCCAACGTTCCGCCTAAAGTTGATCTGACTTTATCAATGTTCAGACTGATAACGCAGGCGTCGCTACACTGCTGGGTCGTTGCAGTAAGCTTCTGCAAACGCTTGAGTATTTAGGTTATTGCACAGAATACCTTATTAATCCATTTGAACTTGATATCGAATACTATACAGTGCTCGAAAGTTCGCTTTATTTCTCATTTGTGGTAGGTTTTCGTGTTAGTTTTCTCCGTTGAGTGCGCTTCCCACCGCGCAGTAGTGCGCTGCAGAGAAGCAAAAGAAGCCGCGTAGACATTGCCACGTTGCGTGTCTCACTTCATTCGCTGGGGCGTGCCAGAGATGCCCGTCGTTGTTGCGGAACGTAAAACACCCATATTTGACTTTGTCTGACTCCTCCGCAGTGCAGCCTCGTACTAAGGGTAAATGCTCTCTTCAACAGCGGAATAATGCACAAGAGCAGGTCGATTCTTTTTTCCTTTTTGTGCAGAAGTAAAATAATTTTGTGAATACTGATATGACAGCTCTTGGCTCGTTCAGGAAGGTTTACAAAATAAAAACGTGGTTAGTCGGTATGACAGACTGTGACGTACTGCGGGATTGTTAGCCATGTTTTAAAATTACAAACTAAAAAACTGTTATGAAGTGCTGTCCGAGTGACGGAGCGCTCGCGCCTAGTGGATCTTTTGAAATACGCCAAACGACCTCCGCCGTCTCCGCAGGCGCCGCAACGAATTCTGGGAAATGGCTGTATACAAGCGGCCGTGGCAAGACGACGGAGGTAACAGAGGCGAGCGGGCGAGTAGCCACTTACGCAACCAATCCGCAACTGGCAACCGACGTAGCTGTGTTACTCTCTCCTTCCCTCGCTCTCCTCGGTGACAGGTGGTACATGCTGTGGGAGTGAGGGGTAACTTACAGGAGGTTCCCATAATTCGCTGCTAGCTTCGAACACGGCCTTTTTGTTTTTACGGCTTATTTGCGGGTTGAATTCGGCTCGTATCACTCTCCACCAGACGTGCTCCATATAAACGTCCTTCATTCATTCATTTGTGTAAAAAAAAAAATCTTTGCGTATTTTTGTTTGTTTTTCCAACAAATACGCTCTTTCCAGCGGAAAAGAGATGTTGCTATAGTGTCTTAACACCCTATTCTTCTGTTTTGCACGACAAATTTGATTTTGCTTATTTTGAAAGTTGTAATGCTTCTTGCATGCAGTGAACACCGCGCATTTTCTGTGTTTTAGAAAATGCGCTTTAGAGTATCGAGTCAACCGGTTCTGCGATATGGCAGACCAGCACACACTACAGCGCTTGACGCCTCCCGAAGTGCGAGGCTGTGTATACGAGCAAACAGTCACGCCCCCGTTCTCGAGTTTCGCAGACTAGGCGAATACGCAGGGCCGTCGGCCGACTTGGGTGGGTGTTTCTCTCCTTATCCCAGCCGGCTGCTTGTTTGTCGTCCATCTGGCTAGACAGTCTTGACGGCTCGGCGGGTGCCTCCTGCGTATCAATACCCGTTCGGCGTGTCACTTACGCTCGGCGGGAGCAAATATGTCGTAGCAGACCTCCTGGTAGTCAACCTGATACGTGGGTTGGCTGACCGAAACAATATTCAACCTTCGTTTCGGTGTCAAGACTCCGTTCAGTTTCGGATCTATCCCTTGACATTGAAGCTGTGGCCTAACCGTTTCCGACTACTCGTCGCGGTGGGCTTGTACAGTGCAATGCGAACATGTCGTGGCTTTAAAGTAATCTTTCGTAGAATTCAAGATGTGCATAATCTGAAAAGATTGCAGCGGCTCGCTCTTTGGGTTATTTATTATTTTTTTTTCAAAATAGTATCGTCGATTGCCAACGGCGCTGTACTCGAAAGCTAATCTTCCGCGTAAAGGAGAAAAAAATTCTTCTGCATGATTTTCAACGGCTCTCTACAAATAGATAAAACAGCTTACCTAACTCCTGGGGACATCGCCGCCTACTGCGATTGGACAGCTCCGCATCGCTGACCATGCGATCACAACAGGCAGCCATGTCCCGGTGGTCCCTTGCTCCCGCGTGGTCCCGTCGTGTTTCTGGAATTAGTCGTAACAAACATAGTCGCACACTTCATCAGCCCCGCTGATGTTTAGGAACTGTCTCTAAATATTCATTCTTTCCTTTAACTATCAGCGACTGAACCCATCTTCCAGAAGATGCTGTCTCATGTCATTCACTTGAAATGTTTTGTTCATTCCGTGTCTCTTACCAGACATTTATGTTGCTTCATTTCACCTTAAGACGCAGCAGAGGCTACGAGCTGAAGGGACCAATCAGACGGCGTTAAAAGCGCACCATCACGGTGGTCCTGATGTTTCAGTACGTGTTCTGTCATCGCTGAACCAATTATAAACAAAAAGCCCAGTGACTTGAGCTTTTGAGGCTGCTTGATCGGTGCCATTAGCTCGTAGCGTGGGCTTGATCTGGACATATAGGACTCCTGCGTTGCCAAGGGGGCGCTGGGAAAAGAGACTCGTTAGGACTTGTTTTGGGTAGTACAAACTTAAGCGTCTCAAACCGTTATACATCTAGACGCGTGCCATAGCCTCCTACTGCAAAGCCTGGCAGATCGCCATGCGACGTGGCCGCCGAAAGTGAAAAGGCAGAGCGGCAGACAACGGATGAGAGGAAAGGCATAGTAACGGGCACCCCGCTGCGGCGAGACGCCAAAACATGCGTCTCCCGAGCGATGGAATATCCGCTCCTGCTCCTCGCGTTCTCGCGCGTCCTGGCCGCTGCAAAAGCTGTGCGCTCACTACTGCCTTCCCCGAGAAATAGCTCTGTGCTACCAGATCCTCGCGCTCCAAATCAGCGACCGGGCGCTCCATGGCTCCGTCATCGAACTGCCGGGCTTTGCGAGTATAGAGGAGGCTATGCGCGTGCCTGCTCTAGTGCAAAACGCGAGATCACAAAGAAAATACAAAGAAACAACAAAAAATTCAAACGCCGTCGAAGCACAGGTCAAAGCTATGAGGCTAAAGGCCGGTTCAGACACTTGCGTTTGAGTGCGTTTGACTGCGTTGCGGCGAGAACCGAAAGCGAGTCACCGGAACATCTGTGCTTCGTATGAAGCGTGGAGTCCAATTCAAGGAATCTTGCTTGGCACGCGATATAAGAAGCAGGGTTGTCCTGCGGTGTCTCGCTGCCGCAACGCGTGTCAGACGCGATCAAACGCAAGTGTCTGAACCGGCCTGAATCCCGGTTCACCAGATTGCGTTTGACTGCGTTTGACTGGGCGTTGCCGGCAGCGAGACACCAGGACAGCCCTGCTTCTTATATCGCGATGCCAAGGAAGATTCACTTGAGTTGGATTCCACGCTTCGTACGAAGCGACAGTGTTCCGGTGACTCGCTTTCGGTTCTCGCCGCAACGCTGTCAAACGCACTCACACACGCAAGTGTACTGAACCGGCCTTAAAAGTGTGAGCCTAAGCAGACGCTGTTTCAGCGCGTTCCAAGCAAATAAAATAAAACAAATCAAAGCGTCCGGACGCTATATTTTATGACGTCACCACCCAGGGTAAAGAAGACGCGTACTTTATAGCGGTGGTGGAATGAATCTAGTCACTTTCGATTGTGTTTGCAACGTCCGAAATCTAGCCGATTCCGCACGTCGAAAGGTGTCTTTCCAATCCTTTATACTACACAGAAAGAAAAAAAAGAAAAAAAGCCCAGCGAAGGTGTTAGAAGGCACCTTCGCTGGGCTACCTTTCAGGCGCGAGTCCGTACTACCCAAGGCCCAATCAGGTGAGTTCGTACTACCCAAAACGAGGGAGCCACAGTTCGTTCAATGCAATCAAATTTGGGGGTTTTTAAAAAGTGCCGAGTCAACGATGGGCATCTGCACGTCCCAGCGGAGGACTGAGGACTAATTTCCGACCCCTCGGGAATCTTTGACACGTGAGCCGAAAAGCTCGATTACACGGCGCCTTCTCCGCAATAAGCCTCCGCCAGATTGCGGGCACTTCCGGCCGGGATTCGAACCCGCGACATGGGGATCTGTAGGCCGGCGCTTTCGCATCGGGAGCCACCGAGGCGGCAAGTTCGTTCAAAGCTTCAGCGCAGGAACGCCATAGACCTCTCCAATAATTGCCTTCTGCAAGCTGCCTAATACGTAATAGCCTTTTTTTTTATTTTTTGCTGGTTATGCAGAAAAAACGCGACGTCAATTATTTTCTTTGTTTGAATGTCTCATTTGGATTGTTCTTCTGCTGTTTGAATTATTGTAGCTCATTGCTGAGTGACGTTTTGCTTGATATGTATTTTTTCAGCAGTTTGGCACAACACATCGAAAAAAATTTTTATAAAATTTTATCGTTTTCTTTTTTTTTGTTTTGTTTTGTTTAGGTGGTCTTTTTCCTTTGATGCGTCGAGCAAGTGTTCCACAATGCGTCTTTGGCGCATCAGAGCGCAAGGAGAGGCAGACCAATCGAAGGGCAGCGTAGAGCGCGCGCGGTGACAAGAGAGCCAAGCGCGCGCCGTGATTGGTTGAGGTCGGGGGAAACAAAAAATTGCAGTGGCTTAGCTCGGCTATGCCAGGATATACGTAGGGTGAGCTTAGGTTCAGCTGGTTATTCTTAGCTTTCCTGGTTGTCTGGGATTAGCTTGATTATCATGCTTACTGCTGCTTCAATGACACACACGGGTGTACGCATTATGTGACACATGTATATTTATATTTTTTTGCTCAACGTCTGGTTGCTTCTCTATTAGCACAAAGACAACTCGGTGGTCAGTGTAGTAACACGCTGCCGTCTCTATAGCCCCAACGCAGTATTCGGAATTGATTGTCTGTCTGATACACAATATCAATGATGGTTCCACATTGGGTCGTCTGTACAGTTGGTACTATACTTACCGGCGTCAAGATTTTCATGTGCCACAATCTTTCACACACGTCGCACACATATCCAAACGGATTGTTCACGAAGTCTGTGCCGAAGGTCCGAGTCGCACTAAGCGCTGTTCGCTAAGTTTCACCGTATAGTCAGTCAATCGGCGAGCCTTGACGTCATTGACGGCGTCTTGTTGTTGCTGCTGCTGAGATGGTCGGGCGCGTCGCTCGGCCTCCTGGCGACGCCGCTTTGCTGAACGTTCCTCCCTTTCCTCCGATGTCTCCGCAGCAGCCTTCTTCTGTTCGGTCTTCCTACGCTCAACCGCTAATTGCCGGGCAACTACTTCGGGATCCGAGTTAAGCTTCGCCGCCCTTCTGCGCCACCGAGGGTAATTTCGCTCTCCTTCTCCGCGGCTATGGGTCTGTTTCTCTCGGCCAGGAGAGCTGTAGCCTTCACAAGACGCGACCACTAAAGAGCGCTTCTGATAGCGTCCGCGGAGACGCGACTATTTAATGGTGACGGGAAGCGGCGTCTAGCGTTCCATCATGTACACTTCACGGGCGTAAACTGGCGTCTGTGCCAGCCTCCCTCGGCGTCTGCTCGCGTCTGTCGCGGCTATGACGTCCTCCTCTGGAATGTTTCAGACCGGCGAGGCGCGCGCGGTGGCGGCGGTGCTCGCGGCGGTGGCGTCTCCGGCGCGCCAGCTGTGCGCCGTGCCGACGTCACTGCTCCTCGCGCTTGCGCAGACCGGCGAGGCGCGCGCGGTGGCGGCGGTGCCCGCGGCGGTGGCGTCTCCGGCGCGCCAGCTGGCGCCGTGTGACGTCACTGCTCCTCGTGCTTGCGCAGACCGGCGAGGCGCGCGCGGTGGCGGCGGTGCCCGCGGCGGTGGCGTCTCCGACGCGCCAGCTGTGCGCCGTGTGACGTCACTGCTCCTCGTGCTTGCGCAGACCGGCGAGGCGCGCGGTGGCGGCGGTGCCCGCGGCGGTGGCGGCTCCGACGCGCCGGCTGTGCGCCGTGTGACGTCACCTGCTCCTCGTGCTTGCGCAGACCGGCGAGGCGCGCGCGGTGGCGGCGGTGCCCGCGGCGGTGGCGTCTCCGACGCGCCAGCTGTGCGCCGTGGTGACGTCACTGCTCCTCGTGCTTGCGCAGCACTGGCTCGATATGCGAGCCACGCGAACTGCTCAACCTCGGCCAGTGTAGCTCACGCTACAAAGCACGAGGTGCCCAAAGAGCCGACCAACTTGCACGCCCTATAAAAGTGTTTTTATGCCTTCTATCCCAGTCCCGGAGTGGAGGGGATCGATAGTATCTTGAAATAAATAAGTTGTACGCAAGTGCTTTGCGTTGCTATCATGACTTGGACTGACGTCACGCCAGGCTGCCATTGTGGTGATCTTGCCGCTGAGCACGTTCCCACTGAAGCATACATTTCAATACATAAAGTTCTTTTCTCGGCAAAATTCAAATAGGGAATGACCACCAGCATGATGCGATGACGTGACGTGTAAGCCATCTACACTCGAGGACTACTTCCTGTGGCTGTGCAGTCAAAGGTATACCAACGTTACTAGAACTCTCAGTTGGGAAACTCACCGTTGAAACCTGGGCCGCTGGCGTCCACCGAGACCGAGCTAAATGCGACAACAGCGCCACTCTGTATCATTTGTCTTAACTGTGGTCGCCTTGAGCTTTTAGAAAGCATGTTTATGCGTAAAAACTAACGGAAAAAACTCTTTTGTAGTAACTTTTGTTGGAGTTTAGTACAAAATGGGGGGGGGCGCGTGTTGTTTTCTAAAATCTTTAGTTCGCAAGGTTTTGCAGTATAATTAATATTGTTTTTATACAACCCTGCCTCAGCGGGGATTTCAGGTAGCGCGTCCTGAGTTAGGTGCATATTAACCACGGTAGTAAACCGCGGCGCGTCCGCTTGGGAGTCGGGGGCGGTACCTCGAAGCCCCTTCCACAGTATCTGTTCTGGCCCCAAAATGGCCGATTACAACGAAAATGGAAGTCACGTGCAGTTCCTGGACTGGCCGCTGCAGGAGAAGTGGCGGCGTTGGGATCGCCATTAGCTCGGTTCTCGTGGACGGATCGGTGCCACTTTTTCAGAGCAGTCTCTATGGCAGTTTCCCAACTGAGTGGGTATATGAAAGAACGCTTCGAGTGCCAAATAAAGTCGCGCCCGCAAAGTCTTCTTTTCGTCTGAAATGGACTAGAAGTTTTCCCCAACTACTATTGATCGTTTATCTTTTCTTTTTTTTGTGGGCACCGCCATGCAATATTGCAGCGCCACCTGGAGTGCGTCGGATACTGCGGCCTGCTCGGTTGGAGCGGAGCTGAACTTTTCCATCTGCCATTGACGTGCGAAAGTGAAGGTGTCCGACGAAGCATAGACCTTTTCATCCTCCTCCGCATGGGCGCTGCCATCTTGGAATCACGTGACGCGGCAGCCATTAGGTTGCTTCAACTTGCTGCTCCGCTCTCCCCTCCGCGCCTTGGCGGATGCGTTGTATTCGTGTTTTTCGTCGCGTTTCACCGCGCTTTCTTGCCTTACTTCGGAAACTGTAGTCCGATACTTCTACTCGAAGACTCATCACGAGGGTTCAAAGGCCCTTGTGACAACTGAGGTTTGTTTACTAATAGTGGCGGAACATTCTCAGTAAGAAGCGCGTATATTTATATCGCGCATTTAGGATCGGCAGGCGTCAAGAATAGTCAGCGCAAGGAGACTATCTGTATTTCCTGAAAGTATCGTCCTTTGTATTCATAATATATCGAAAACAGTTTTTTTTTTATTGTGTGAGGAAACTCGCGGAGGAGATAACAACGAACGTTTAACTTGTATTTTATCTGAGGCTGGAAGTAATGGTACGTCAACATCAGGCGATTTGTTTGTTCATAATATCAAACCTACATGTGTATGAGGTTCTCAATCTTTTTTGCGACGTAAACATTCGGTTGGTCGGTTTACTTATGAAGTTTAAGAAATTGTATACCGTGCTCGCTCCCATTTCGACAGTCATTTAAGTGATTTATTGATTATCTTTAGATAACCAGTGCCATCCACTTAATTTATTTTAACACAAAGGTTGGGACTTCCCGCGTAAGAAACTGCCACAGACACTTAACAGTAGCGAGTTTTAGAATAGCGTGCAAAAAGGAATAACGTCGTTTCTATTTGCAAATACAAAACGCGGTTTGGGTTCGGCGCATGCGCAATTATGACGACGCTTTTTTTGTTTTTTTGCGTACGCTGTTTTATTTTTTGCCAGTATCTAAAATTCGCAATATTTGACGCCGAAAAAAAAAAAAAGAGCCGTCTGCATAACAATTATTTCAGTCCAGGATTGTCGATGGCGAATAGAGGTTCACTTTTGGTGGCTGGCGACCCCGAAATTTACAAAGCAAATCTGTTCAAACAAATAAATATTTGTTTACACAGGTCCGTGAAGTGGTGCCTAGCGCTGGAATTCAGCCAGACTTTCCGAGGTATTTCTCCTCCTGCGCCCTTTAATTTTATTTGGCCAATTTTACGGAAGACAAATGCCAGATTTAATTTGACGGGCCTGTCACTTATATCTTGAGTAAGCAAATGTTCATATAAAAGTAATTTATTTCCTAGGGCCAATATCGCGAAATGCTGCTTATGAATACTTTAGCAGGGTTGATAATTAAAGAAGAAATGTCCTACTCGGCCTGTCAAAACATGCTCGAGTAGTGAATTAAAAAAAAAAGAGGCCGAAAGCGATACTACTTGTTTATATCAATTATCTGCGTCATTACACGATACGTTTTTAGTCTGCGAAGTTCACTAAAGGTTGGGTGCCCACGAAAACCAAACAGTGAGTAGTAAACTCGCGAGTTCATCTGTTCTGGCCGATTCATCAGATTGCTAATCAAGCTGTCGATATGCTTCTTTACATTCACGTGCTAGTCTCTTCATTAGTTTTTTTTTTCTGTAAACTGGTGTCATTGGGTATGGCCATAGACGGTGGTAATCTTCCCTGTACATCAGTCAGGCGTTTCGCAACCGGCCATAATCAGATACATCAAAGGAGTTGGTAAACAAAAGCCCGCAATTTAGGCTAAAATACACCTCGTAGTCCTCAAAGTGGTTCAATACCACCGTTTCATTGGTTGTGTGCTACAAGGAAAATAATCGTATCACAAAATTAAGGAAAAACAACGTAAAACAGCAACATAGCCGCGTTCACGTTGAAACCGAAACCAACCAAATTGAAGCAACCTAATGGCGCCGAGTGCGTCAGCGCCCTCTATCCGCCGGTGAGGCAACTACTAAAATGAAAAGGTCTATAGTTTCATAACCGCCATCCGGGTCTTTTCCACGTTTGCCCTAACCCAGCAAGGAGGAAAGAACGCTGCAGCCCTTTCCCACTTCACTCTCGCCCTCTTTCAGCCTTCAGCGTGCTGCCGCGTCTTTTACTACTGGACTTTGAAACGCGTTCTGAACATGCGCACTAGCTCTCTTGTGTGAAATGCCAGACGCCACACACGCGTACGCAACCTTGTGAATGTCTGGTGGATGGGCCCTTCCTGGGACCAGGAAATCCCGCCAACCGTCCATGGGCACCGGGGGGATTTGGAGGGGGGGGGGGGGATGTGAATGGGCACCGGGAGCTTTGTGGCAGGATGATGGGTTGCACACTGCCACGCAGGTGGGGACCCCGGTTGGGGCACTCGGTGTTGCCAGGGGCCCCGCATGGCAGTGGTGTTGGGACTCTAATGTGGGGTTGTGGAACTCCCCCTCCGCGAGTTCCACAACTGAAGGTAATAGAAAACGTTGCGGGCACATTGAACGTGACGACGACTAAGGATGGTGGCGCCCTTGTGGAAAACGCACACCAATCCATGCTTTCCGCTAAATTTGAAGTTTGGAAAATTGACGTCACCTGACTTGACCTATACACCGATTTAGTGTCCCTGTTACATTTGGCGGGAAAATTGATTTTACGTGACCCACGGCGCCACCTCAACTTTGTACCAATTTTAGTTTTTTCCGGCTAACTGTATCGGCAAAATTGACGCGACGTCAGCCGACCTGTATATATATATATATATATATATATATATATATATATATATATATATATATATATATATATATATATATATATATATATATATATATATATATATATATGTTTTTTAAGCTTAATAAATTTTTTAAAAACAAACCATGCAATCTAGGTTAATGCGGTCTGCGCAGTGTGAGTTATACGGCGGGGGACATAGTGTGGGGACTAATCGTAACGATCAGTCGGCTAATTAGTTAAAATTCGTTAATTAACTTTTTAATTAAGGAAAATAGACATATAGTTCCAATTAGAAATTTGCTCTGCATCATCGAAAACCACTATATCAGTAATTTTCAGAAAGACTTTGAACGCGTGAGAAGCGTAGTAGTGCACTAAAGTTACCGCTCGTGGAGCAGGTACAAGGCTGGGGCTAGATAAGAGACGGAAAAATTGCGCGGGCGCCTTATCGCAACCACTAGCTTTGTACGTGCTCCACGAGTGCTAACTTCAGTGCACTAGCTACGCTTCTCACGCGCTCAAGCCTTTCTGAAAATTACTGATTTAGTGGTTTTCAATGACGCTGAGCAAGTTTCTAATTGGAACTATATGTCTATTTTCATTAATTAAAAAGTTAATTAACGAATTTTAACTAATTAGCCGACTGATCGTTACGATTAGCCTCCTATATTATGTCCCCTGGCCGTATAACTCACCTGCGCAGACCGCATAAATCTAGCTTTCATGGTTAAAAAAAAAATGTTGTTAAGCTTAAAGCAAAAACACCCTTTATATATATATATATATATATATATATATATATATATATATATATATATCATACTATATGACTATATATATATATATATATATATATATATATATGAGTATCATATCATGATATATATATATATATATATATATATATACAAGCTTGTATGAGGAATATTGCATTTCATTCATTATTCGGGTGTGAGAAGCTCGCTAGGGGCGCTTCTGTTTTTCTCACTATGGGTAGTGCGCGTGCTACCCACGCAATTATGTTGTAATTTTCATAGCGCATAAAAACATATAACATAGCTATATTCGTAGAATAAACATTTTACAATGTACAAATAGTGAGCCAGAACAAGCCTCAAAGGCTTGTGAACCTGGCTCGGTATGTGACGATATCAGATAGATCAGATAGCGAACAACATTAATTGAAATTAATTACATTTTATAGCACACCCGTTTTCTGAAGCTTCACTGCAAATTTACCTATACCAAAAAGATAGACACCAAACAATATCTTAGACACAATGCAACCTCAATGCAAAAAAGAAAAAATAAAAAAGCAGTGCATTTTAAAATTTGATTTTATTCCCCTAAATCCCGTAACACTTTCTCTTAAGCTTCTTCCTCGATGTTATAAGCAGCAATGATTTTTGTAGGCGGTTAAATACATACGGCGCATAGTACACTCGTGTGCGCTCACTATAACGTCTTCGAATACGCGGTACCTCAAAACGAAGAGATCGCTTCATTGGCCGCTGTCGAATATAAGGCGCTTTTAAATTGGAGCTCCAGAAACGGCGCAGCGCGACGGTTTCCTAAAAAGACTCTCAAAAGACGGCAGGCAAAGTTTCTGAAATGTCTCTGCTCTCGAGACGTCTGGCATGTTAAACGCGACACTTTTTGCAAAATACTTTTCAACCACGCTCGGCCTATGCTCTTGCTTGACCCTATGCCCCTGCACCATCAGATGAAGCTGAAGTATCCTCACTCTGAGTTGTGAAAAAGATCCACCAGGCGGCGATACCCAAACTTCTCGCCGCGAACAGTAATTTAAAGGCAAAGGTAGCGGCCCATTTTTTTTTTAAATATCGCATTCTTTCTTGCTTATAGCCTCTTACAACAAAGAAACACAAGCCCTTTCCTACAGAGCCTTCCACCCTTTCCAGTTTAGCAGAGGGAACGCTAAAGGTGAGGTGAGTGGAGAGGAGAAAACCGCCAATCATGGCGAGCAGAGAGCTTAGTGGGAGTGGTTTGTCCTGCTACCTTTAAGCTGCGACAAACCATAGTAGTTCACCAGAGTCACGAGATCAGGAAATACAGATAGGGCGGTGGGGTCACGCGCTCCCAAGAAAACGGTGACGTGGGGGAGGCTTTGTCGTCTTGTTTTCCATCTAGCACATAGTAGCCCAGATGTATAGACCGTTTTCCGCTTACTCTCGCCCCCGACCGCCAAGATAGGCATATCCGGCATGGGCGTACCAACCGAAAAGTATTAGAACGTTTGCAACCTGCAAGTAGTCAAAAAATAGAGGGGAGACAACGGGCATGGGTGACGGTTACGCCTTTCTCCTGAAACAGCATTGCCATTGGGCAGGGGCAACACGGCAGAATCAATGGTTTCGCCCACAATACTGGACAGTGAAGGCAATTCAAGATGGCGGTGCCCGTGAAGGGAGAGGGTCTGATTACCGCGTCCCACGTAACACGTTACCATGCTACTGGCTTCCCAGTTTGTGACGTCATTTCGAGATCCCGGCTCCCAGCAACCTAATCCCAGACCAAGAGCGTGCCGATATACAGGGTGTTTATCGAAACACTGGCCAGAGTTTTCCTGTAAAAGGTACGCATTGCGCAGAGAAAACGTTAATGTCGCTATTGGCCTCTTAGCGCCGGGCGGGGCTTCATTTGACAATGAAGTTTCAACACACAACACATATTAACATCTGTCCCAACGTATATTTAGAAAAACTAATAATGTTTGGTATAATTAGATTCTGAATTACTTTCGAGTAATTATATCTTTAATGTTTTAATTATTTATTCATTTTTATTGAACTATACACCCTTAACGAACTCATTAAACAGAATATTCACATAAAAATATGCACAAAGAAACAGAAATAGAGTGAAAACCCTTTATTGTAGAAATTCCGTTTTATGATTTATATCAAATATATCATTGTTGTGTTCTATTTGGTATTTACTGGATGTTATAAATTTATTACTTGCGTACGTGTTGACAATTCTGTCAAAGCCTGTATGGGAGGCAGGAACGTTTCAAGCTACGTTGAGTAGCTTTGTGTCCTGTTCCCCTCGCCATCAGTTGGAGTAAGTAAAAATTAATTAAATTGAATTTAGTTTGAATCGGCAGATATAAAGGTATGCTTTCAATTATACTTTTTCTTTGCATAGTTGAAAACAAATAATCAGCGCACTTTACGTGGATGTGCGGGACGGAGGTGATATAAAATTAAGTTAAATTTTCATGGTGTGTTATGAAATCACGCGCGCTTGCCGGCTCTTACCAGACCAGGCACGCTTACGTTCTCTTGCTATAAGAGCGCGAACTTATTATGCATTCGTCCGCTATTGATGACAAGTATGCCTCAACGTATGTCCTTTTGAAACAGGAATCTTATCATGTCTTTTTACATGGCGTGGCGTATCGCTGGTGACTGTCTGTCGCGCTAATAAATTTGCACGGGTTCGTAAACGAGCGCCATCCCGAAAGCCGGACAGAAATACTTGCACGCCGAAGACAGCTCCTGCCATCTCTCGGCGGCGGTCGCAAGCCCCGCATCCCTTCTAGTGTGGCGCGGGCCCACAGAGCGGCGCGCTTCCAAAAAAGGGACAGAAGAAAACTCGGGGCTTCGAAAGTCCCTGGATGTTTATCACTGGGGGCTTCAGGTCCTTGGCGTCGCTCCAGTCAAACTTAGTTTAAAAAAAAAAAAACATCGATTAGTTAATTTTACAGAATTTTATTCCGTTAATCTGAAATCACGTTCGTTTTCCCCGAAGATGTAACTAAACGCGAGAAAACACTAAAATCTCCGACCGGTTGTCACGTTGCTTTACGATTATTTTCGACCGCCGAGCGCGTGTTCCTCGTGTGGGCAGCGAGGACCGTTCCAAGCTTGCCAGGTATATTCCCCCGCACTGACACCAGTCGTGGCGTCTTTTTCTGAACTTTTTGAAAATAGCGAGAGTGCGCGTGCATAGCATTGATAGGCGCTGAAGATGCCCGAGAGCGGACATCCCGAAAACTCCTTTATGACCTAACGCTCCAGGAAGGGAAGGGCTTCACAGCTACTTTAAAAATGATTTTCTGCAGCCTCTATGCACCAAATTAAAAAGATAAACTCGATATTCGTGACTGTGGAGGCCAAATGAAGACGATTTGATTGTTTTCACTTAAATACAGAACCGCTTCAGTTTCCCTTTAAGCTTAAATGCTTTAGAACTCCTGAATAGCAAATCGGAATACAGTTGTTCTGTATCTTAGCTTCCTCCAGAACTACTCGATGTCTGAACTCTGTAGCTAATTATTCTATGCATACTAGCTGTAGCGCCGGAAGTGTTTGGAAGAGGCGCGGGGAAGGAAGGGGGGGGGGGGGGGGGGCGTAAGAGGAGGGCCTTTGCGGTTCGGACGCGATCGCTTACTAGGACAATTTGAGAAATAACAGAGCCAAATAGTCCCTTGTTACTGCAGGTTCTATTGCTGTGCCTAATCAGCGAAATTTCAGATACAAAACATACTGCGCCTCTTCAGAACTTGCACAAGAAATTTAATACGCACAAGTATTCGAGGAATACCATAGAGTAGCTGCATTTATGCGTCCGTTATCAGGATTCTAAAGGAAGAAACGCGCGCGAGAGAGAGAGAGAGGAAAGATGTGAAGTGGGAGTAGATAAAACAATCTTATCTTTACTTACTAAGCAAAATTCAGTTCAAATTGTCTTTTTATTTTGGTCATGTACTTTGATGCGCGTTACTGCTGTACATTAAATAAATAACGAAGTAAAAAACACGCCGACGCACAAAAAGAAACGTAAGTGAAGCAGCATCAACATATGATACGACGTCTATTTCATTTGGCTGCAGAAACCTTTTCTGATCTTTTTTTCTAAAAAAACGTTGTGTTTTATTGTTTGGTGATTACATAATAACAAAATCTGAATTCCCGACATATAAGCGTTCCGGGATTACTTTCAATGTTTTTTTGTTTTTTTACTTTAATTTTATTTATTTTTTGCTTTTTCTTTGTGTGGGGGGGGGGGGAGAGTGGTATATATTAAAACCCTGAATGTGTAATTAGAGCTCAGCAGACGCTGCTTAAACAAGAATCTTAGCGCGAATTTGATCGTGTCAGTTAAAACAGTTACAGGAATCATTATTGCTTGTTTCGATTGGTCGGTTATCGACTGTGTAATAGCTAATCATGGAATTTTAACCAGTGTTCACATCAAGCCGATCGATTTTGGCGTCACTGCGCCAAATCTCCTGCAAACTAAAAAAGTTCGCGACGTCTTTATTTGTCCTAGTAAACACGTTGTACGCGCTGGTGACACAATTTCTTACCTACAGCAATAAAAAAAACACCTAAGCGCGGTCTAGTTGGGTGTAGTGACCTGTCCTCTAATTATTAGTGCCACTGATAAGCATCGCGGTTTTTGTACTATCAAGTGGAGCGCGGTTAGGGGAGCAGTATTCATCACTCTCGACAGATGGCGCTAGGTGTAGCGCGTCCGCTAAAGTGCGCGGAGTCTTTCAAAAGCGTTTTTTTTTTCCTTTTGCATGGCCACACGGGTAAACGTAGGCACACATCATTATCACTGACAAAATTGACACCATAAATCAAAATAAATATTTGTTGGCAGATTATCAGTATTATTATTATTTTATCCCAGCTATATCGTGTGTAGCTACAATAGGCTTGACATTTATTTATTTATTATTTATGTCACAAAACTGCAGGTCATTTTCTCTGGCCCAAGCAGAAGAAGCAAAATATAAACACATGAAAAGGCATGTAAATACATAATATCAGAAAATACAAGACAACAAAATAAAACAATCTTGGGCAAAAAATATATGATTAGATCATCATCCGCATTTCGCCACTGGTAGCTTTGCGCCTGCTGCACGAGTGGTAAGCTTTGGTGCGCCACCGAGCTTCCCACGAGCTTCAGGTCGTTCTAAGAAGAGTTGATTTAGTAGTTTTCGATGACGCTCAGTAAGTTCCTAATTGAAACCATGTGATCATTTTTACTAATTAAAAAGTTGATTAAGGAAGTTCAGTTAATTATCCCACTCATCGCAAAATCTAGCCACCTATATGATGAATGAAAAAACGGTTAAAGTGCAGGCGAGCTGGTGTAAGTTATACATATTGAAAACCTGAGACTGTGGTTTGAAAACGGAAACGTGGTGAAGTAGAACAGACACCAAAAGGCGTTGTCCTTCTATTCAGCACCTTTCAAGCACGTCTCAGGTTTTCAATCATTATGTATACCAATATGATGTCCCCCAGGCTGTATAACTCGCCTGCCCAAACTGTATTAGTACATCTTTTACGGATTTTGTTGTAATAAATTTGTTCAAATTAATATAGAACTTCTGCATATAGAAAAATACCAATGCTGCAGAAAAAGTTAGGCTAATTAAGTAAATAATCTTCTATAGCCTGATTGAAGTTAGATGTTTGAAAAATAGCCTCCAGAAGTGAAGAGGTCTATTGCTATATTACCCAAGCATCAAGGAGAATGCAGGGATTGGTGTTCCACGCGCCGCACGTGCTGACCTTAGCAGTAGTAACTTTTCTCAAGCAAATACCTAGAACAAATGGCATTTTGCACGCGCTTTCGTCAACGCTTTTCTTGGTTATTTACTTCGAATCTTTTATACGGGGGAAGGCGTGCGCGTGTGGCGCGTGGAACACCAATCCCTGTATTCTCCTTGATGTTTGGGTAATATAGCAATAGGTCTATTCCGATCAGAAACTGTATGAGGGAAAAATTTGTGATTGAAAACCTTTGTCTTGGCGAAAATGGATTGCAAAGAGTGTTCTTTGGTGTGTCATGTCGTTCTTGTGCTAAGCGGGGAAAGGTAAGTGGGTGTTTCTTTGTTTAGTTCCTGCGTTAATAGGCTATGAAGAAAGAGTCATTTTCCTACGCGATTCTGGCGTTGGTATGTTCTTTTCTCTCATAAGTTTTTGGGGGATTGTAATCTCTTGTATTTACCAGATATGAATCTGGCTGATTTTCTTTGAACAATCTCAATCTGTTCAATCTATTTTTTTTTATGTAGGGGTCCCAAATGACTGATGCTTACTCAAGTTTGGACCTAATGAATGTGTTATATGCAAGAAGCTCGATGTTACTAGGGGCGTGTCTGAGTTTACGCCTTAGAAAATACAGTTTGGGAAGGCAGTGGAGCATATATTCGAAATATGTGTTGACCATGTTAGGAAATTAGTAATGGTGACGTCTAAATATTTATAGCTAGTAACTTCTGGAAAAGCCGAGGGTATTGGACAAGTGTTGAATGCGGGTCATGGGACTAGTTGGGACGATTCGATTAGCATAGAAAGTCAGAGAATTCCGCAAAAATCGTCTCGGAACATGAATGAATTATTAGCTGACGTGAGATCAGGACAAT
Source organism: Ixodes ricinus (assembly GCA_037355805.1). Classification (NCBI taxonomy): domain Eukaryota; kingdom Metazoa; phylum Arthropoda; class Arachnida; order Ixodida; family Ixodidae; genus Ixodes; species Ixodes ricinus. The sequence goes on from JAZHYW010037095.1 coordinate 21,573, forward strand.
CAATTAATTCATGAATACATTTATACAGGAAGAATAGATCTCGCGCACGTTGTCTAGTACTCAAAGTAGGGCAATTTCATCGTTCCAAAAGTTTCCCATAAGAATAGTAAACAGTACGACCAATATAACCATCTTATAAAAATTCGAAGGAAACGCTTCTGAACATTTTCTATTATCTCTCGACTCGTAAAACTAATGCAATTCCACACAACAGAGGAAAACTACAACTTGGACTGGAATAACGGTAGCTATAATCGTACAGTACATGTTGACGTGGAGAACTCACGCGTAATTCGAGAGATCACACCCAGCTTACGGAAATAATCATTTATAAGGTTATTAACATGTACAGCAAAAGATAAGAATGAGTCTATGTGCACACCAAGATCACGTCTGCACCCGACTCTTCGCAACGGAACATTGCCGATCTGATAGCCGAAGCTAATTTTTCCTAGCTTTCTAAACAGAGACATAACATTTTTAGAAGGATTGAGCATCAACAAGTTCTGACAACACCAATCACACACTTATTTAATATCGTCCATAAGCCCTTCGCAGTCATCCAAGAATAAGACCTGCCTAAACAACTTAATATCATTTGCATATTACAATATGACTGAATTATGAACACTTGAGGCAAGGTCATTTAAAAAAGAAAAAAAACATTGAAAAATATTGGCTTGAGTATGGACCTCTGCGGCACACCCAAAGGAGAAATATAGGGCTGGGAGAGATGTCCAAGAACAAGTACAAAATTGTGTCTATTGATAGTAAAAAAGAAACAATGAAAAAAGTGAGGTACTTACGCCGTAGGATGCTGGTTTATGTATAAGGAGCGAATGATCAACCAAGTCGAACGCCTTCGAAAGGTCAAAATATACAGCGCGTCTACCTGTCCACGCTGACACACGGTAAGCGAAACGAAATTTAAAAAATGGCACTAAATTCGTCTCCACAGACCTTCTACGCACAAAGCCATGTTGCGAAGGGCTAATCTTATGCTTAAAAAGGTTTACAGTGTGATCGAATAAAACAATTTCGTAGACCTTTGCAAACGGATATAGCAATGACATGGGTCTGTAAATTTTGACATCGTCCGTTCTGCCATTCTTATGTACTTGCACAGTATTCGACAGTAATATAGTTCTTTCAAAGGGGAGGAAAAATGAGGCTCTGCAACGACAAGTTAATATTATACGTTAAGACGGGTGCAAGATTAACAGTGCGCTTCGTGCAAGATTTACACTGGCAGTGCGGTAATGAAAAAGCTTGACATAAAAACAGTAGTTTTATAATATAAAAGCACCGTTACAACTGTTCCTGGCCATATGCAAGTTGTTCATAAAAAAAAATTGTTTTGTTTTCTTCGGAAATATTTGCATACGTACTTCGCGAAGTAATCTTTAAACAAATAGAAAACCCGAGAAAGAGGATTACGCCAACTATGATCCTTGAATCTCGTATCTTCTTAAATCGAATATTCCTAAAACCAAAATTTGGCTTTTTGACGTTTTTTTTTTTTTTCTAATATTAGTATATTTAAAACTTTTATTTTCGGAGATTCGCTGCAAAGGGAGTTATTATTGAATCGACTATTCGGTACGTCTTTCTTACCTTGTTGTATTTTACACGTTAGCATTATGGTATTGGCGCGCAGAACTATTATCAAAACTAGACGGTTCGACCAATTTGGCAAATCTTCGAATTTTTAGCAAACTTTTGGCAGAGTTCGACTTACGAACACTGTGGCCCGACTTCTACACTAAGATTCCTAATTTAAGAAACGCTTAATTCATAATGCAGTTTATTTAATTCTTCATAAAATGATTACCGATGACTACACACCATAAAAAGCAAACGTACGTACTTTTAATGCTCTCGTTGGTTTACTAATGTGAAACAATACGCCTAATAAATATTGCACTTTCGTTCCGCTAGGCGGCATCCGTTCATTTTTTAATGCTCGCGCATGCCCAAACAAGTCGAAATTTAGTCGAAATTTTGTCTAACTCTAGTCGACCCTCAGTCGAGCTTTTAGCCGACATTCCCTGATACTCAAACAGCCTACAAAACACACGGTGTTTGCTGCAGGCGCGATGAAAGAACTGTCTTCGGACTCGCCTAGGGCATGTTCGGAGCATGATCGCTTCATACATGTCTGCACACCTTTTAATGTAAAATCATTAACTGTCCCATGGACCGAAGCCGCGGCGTTGTCTGTAACCGTCTGTAGCAGAAAAAACGGCATCTAAACTCCCATTATCAATAAAACACAAAGAAAAACACAGCAACGCAGATGCTGCGTCACGGAAGCCGGCGGGTGCGCTCAAGGTCAAAGCGGACGCGCTTCAGAAATTAAACACAAAGAAAAGCGCAGCAACGCCGATGCTTCGTCACGGATGCCGTCGTGAAGCCGGCAGGGTTCGCCGCGCCTGCGCAGTGGGGGAGCGTGACGTCATTGCCGGAGCGCCGTGTGCAAAAGGAAGACGTGGTGCGCTGCTTGTAGGAATGCGCTGCGTCAAAGACACTTAAGACTGCTCACGTGTAGGAATACTTTCGTATTCCTACACGTAAGCATTCTCAAGTGTCTCTGCCAAATATGTCATTTTTTGTACTACCCATCTGACAGAACAGGACATACATGAAGAAACATGTGACCGCTGTCTTAGTCGATTTTTTTTGTCGCAGTTTTGTCTAAACCTTGGTCGAACTTCGCGTCAAAAGTTCGAAAAGGTCTAGCCTGGTTGGACTGGAACATCAAAAAGTCAAAATTCAGAAAAGTCTTTGTTTCTCTCCGTTTGGAGAGGGAAGGCAGAGAAAAAAGCAACTCAGTGTTGCTTGACTTAGTGTTGCTCAACAGGTTTGTGACCATCCTACTCTAGGCACTCGTGTCAGGGAAAGCGGGAAAACAAGATGGGATCAAACGAAAGAGATTAGAATGGACTTATACTTCCTGTTATGCTCAGGACATTGACAAAAAAGAAACACGAAAAAGCTCAGTGCAAGGAGCATTCTATTCACAAAAATGCACGCGTAACTCTCGCTCCAATGTGTTGTAAATAAAATCGACAAAGAAAAAAAAAAGGGGGAAAAAACAAGGCGACGGTTCCCTTTGCCGTCTCTCCGGAATCAGCTCGACACGGCGGGTCTCAGTTTTAGTTCGGAAGCCGAGAAAGAGATTAAGAATAGAGGAAGATAACGGGAGAGAGTCGAAGAAGGCGGCCGTTCTCCTGCCCGCCTTCCGCCACCACCATTTGGAGTCACCTCCTCTCCAAGAAAACAAAAGCGAAAAAGAAAAGGCAAGCCAGCTGACCGCGCTCGCCGCGCTCGGCACCTGCACGAGGAAGCGCAAGAAAGCGAGCCCAACGACGACCACATTAGACTTTCTGATCGGCGTGGCCGCGTCACCCCTCCGGCCACTTTGGCCGGACCGCGCTGGCCGGTTCGTCGTGCGCCGATACCAGCTAGAGGACAAGGCCTGCGCGTGACCTCATCGATAGTGGATCCCAGACCCGCCCAAGAGCAGCAAACACACCGAAGCTCGACGAGTGACTCCGCAAAGCGGCTGACGCGTTCGTCTTGGTGTCGCCGCGCGCTAGCGTCCCGCTCGTTGCAAGACGCTGCAAGACGCGCCATCGACGATGCTGACGCAAGCTTGGAGACGCTGCGCGGATCACTGGTCATGACGTCAGGTTGTGACAGACGCGGGCCTTGTCTTCTGGGTGGTATTGGTCGTGCCGGAGAGACGACGCCGAGGAAGCATCACGTTCGCTGTCCCGAGAAACCTTCCGCGCTAGCTTTCTTTTTCTTTGTGTTTTCTTTATTGTATTACCAGGACCGTAATCATAGAAGAAGCGGGCAAGTACGGCACAAAAAGGTATCGAGAGGGAGAGGGGGTCCATGTATCACGCTAATAGCGATTCCTTCCCTATGAAATCATTGCACGGAGGGTGACCCTTTCTCTTTGCCATGGTGGAGCCTATGATTACGTCTATAGACGTGACGACGCTGGCGCGGGTGAAGTTCTGCTGTGGGTTGCGTGTTTATATGCGTGTTTATGTGTGTTTATATGTCTGTTGATCTGTATGTGTTTATCTCTGTGCTTATATGTGTGCGTTTATATGTGTGTGTGTGGGGTGAGGGAGGAAAGGGGGGGGCTGCACTCTCGTGTCGCGAGCTGCGAGCTGTTGGCGGAGTTGCACGACCAGGGCGCTGCGCGCTCAGTTGAGTGGGCGCCGACGACGCCGTCTAGTGGCCAGAGCGGGTGACCTATGCGGGTCACGACTCTTACCTCGCAGCGTGGCGCTGTTGCTCATTTTCCCCCGCTAATCTATGCGATTAAAGCGGCCTCAGAAGTCGCTTTCTGCCGCGGCTTGTCCAGCAGCGCAGCAGCCCTGTAGGGTTGTCGTTCATAAATAAAGAAAAATATATATATATATATATTTTCTCTTTTTTTGCGTGTGGGGATGCGAGTGTGGGTTGGTCGGGCCGCCGTGAGACGAGGAGACGCGGTGCCTGGCAGTGCGAAAGCGGTTTAAAAATGCTGTCGAGCGTTTACTTTTACCAACGCGTTAGGGAGTTGGCACAATACCACCCTATAGAAAACAAGGCCTGTGCCTCCCCCCCCCCCCTCCCCAAACGTTATCACTAGTGGGTCCACGCAGCATCGCCTCCCGAGCACCTCATCAGCGTCTTACAACGAAAGCGACGCAAACACGCGGCTTGCACACGGCGACGCCAAGACGGACGCGTCATCCGCTGCGCGGTGTTTCTCGTCGAGCTTGAGCCTGTTTGCGGCTGGGGGGTGGGCCATGGAGCCACTAACGGTGACGTAATGCGTAGGCCTTGTCTTTTAGGTATAGTATTGGTTTTTGTCGCTTCTGCCAAGGTGCCAAGGCGTCATTTAGGTATGTCTGGACCAGAGGAAAGGTATGGTATACTTCGTAGCTTTGAGTAAAACTATAGAAATTTGACGTTAATAGGGAGTTTTCGTAGATCGTTTCCGCTGTCCCGCAACACTCTCCTGCAACCCGCTACGAGATCCGGGTTTCTACAGCCAAGCGCCATCGGCGCGCAGGCGCGGTAGCGGCTTCTTCGTTGCGGGAAAGCTTAGCGGAGGGAAGAACGCGGTCTGCGAAAAGCTCCCCTATTAGCTTGCGACAGGTTGCGGTTATGTGGACGTTAGCTGGGAAATCTGTCTGGACGTCGTCACTACGTTATTCGGTAATTCGATTTTTTCTTTTTTAAAGGGGGGGGGGGGGGCTTGTACGAAACTATGCATTGTTATGCAGCAGTTGTGTCACAGCACTACGTTATAAATTATGAGCGTATATATGTTTTTTAATATATGCGTCTTTCCACGTCAGGGTGCCTCGGCGTTCGATTAAATGCTGTGCTAATTTGCGAACCGCGCTACTTCGCAGAGTGAATAATCTGTGCGCGCGAGGTACACTCCCGTGTTCCAATAAATAAATCTATTTTCTATACTAATTTTGGCTTCCTCGTGTACTCCTTTAATCGATCTCTCTTTTTTTTTTTTTTTTTTAGCGTTTTTATAATTGAGATAGGTTTGCGCATAAAGTTTCAGCTTTCCTGAAGCATCGAAAGGCTGAGACCACGGTCGCTTATTTTCTTACGTGAACCCTACTGGAGCTTTTAACCCCTCCTCCGGGAGTGACTTTTTTTTCTTTCTTTTCCAAATGCCCCATACGTGCGCGTGCACCATCCCGCCTGGGAAGGACACCGTCTCCTTTGCACCGGGCTGCGGCGTGGTGAAATCGGATATGCCAAACCGCGTAATGTCTATACTATTAGCCTCTGTCCTACTGCTCAGACAGCATACAAAAGACGGTCCGCTTTCGGGGACGTGTTTGTTCTTTGTACGACGGACGCGTTGGTCATACAAAAACTGTCCGCAGACATGTTAGAAGCATACGTATCCACGATCGTGTTTAAGGTGTGTCCGCAGGCATGTCTGCAACAAACACCGTGTCATTTTGTGCGACGTATGTGGAGCAGTGTGCCTGCGGCTTTATGGCTCGTGTGTCCTTCACCATCACAATTTCTAAACAACTTTATATATCCTAAAATTCGCGGAACGGAGAACTCTTTCGGAAACGCGGTACTAAAAACTGCGTTGTGTCAGTCACGTGGGTTCCGTATCTGGTATGCGAGACGAAAAAATAATAAAACATTTCAACCTGGAATGGACGAAAAAATATAGGTGAGGCAGAACAAAAATGTGTGACAATCGTGCATTTCTCGTAAACACCTTCCAAAGCCGTGTAGATGTCAAAACGATGTTTTACCGCATACCAGAAGTGACGACATTCAAGATGGCAGCGCCCTTGTGGAAAAGCTGTATACACGAACTCATCTCTGTTACGTCACGGCGCGGTGGTGGCGCGTCGGACGCACTTCCGGTCCGGGGCTGTGGGCGGAAGGGCCCATGCCAGACGTGTATTCCTGCGTTGTTTTGAAAGGAACCAGACAAAAACCTGCCTTCTCGTCAAAATGCCGCGACTGGGGCTGTACCAAAAGAGTCGAGAAAGGTTTGAAGGTCAGTTTTCATGTGCTCGGTTCGTCCGAGAACGTGGATATGTGCCGTGAAAAGGGAAAACGAGACGCCGTCGGACCACGATTGCTTGGGCGGGAAGCACTTTGGGTTGAATTCACGGATACTTGTGGTCATCAGATTTATTTGTTTTGTTCCAACATGAACGCCGGAAAACCGTCAAGTTGTACGGACCACCTGCGGACTACGTTCAGTGCGTCTTCAAGTTCAAACGGCCGCCTGATCGTTCGAACTGTCGTCTGCTCTTTCAAACGTTTCTGCTTGTCGTCTGCTCTTTTAGAGGACACCGGCCCGTAGACCAAACATGGGCCCGGTACTTGCGATAAGAAGTAAGTGCAGGCCTCAAAAGACTTAAGTTTGAAGGTTGGTAAGCAGGCTCGATGTAAACAGTAGATATAAGGAGATGTTGATCATTGTTACCAGTGGCCATCACCGACTTGTTATGCCTGATTCACTTGGTCCGATTCTGCTTGCGATTTTCAGTATCGACGTCGACCATCTCAGCTACGGTTCACGCTTTTGCAGCCCGAGCGACGTCGCTACTGAAAATTGCGAGCGAAATCTCATCATGTGAATCAGGCTTTAGCGTACATTCCGCGGCGTCCACGCGGAATGAATCGCCGCATGTCAGATTATTCACGCGAAGTTTTGCGGTGTAACGGGCCTCGTTAATTTCGCTGACGCCGCTCAAGTAGTCAGACATTGCCAGGAAGACGTAAAATCAACAATTCCAACGCGAAAAAGAGCGCGGGGACTCACACCGACGCCGACAACATCGCATTTCAATGGTTTGTTTATGGGCGACGGCGAGCTTCTTGCCCACACCCCCATCGCGCATGCGCGGCGCCGGTGGCGTCCGCTAGGGGCGCTCCGGGCGCTCCGGTTTGTTTGTAAACATGAGTTGCGTATAGTCCGGCAAAAGGATGAGAAGGACAGGGAGGTCCTTCGGTAGCCCAGCCAGCCTCCCGCGCGAACTTCCTGCCTTTGGTAACACTTCGCCGAGCATCTCGCGATCGCCGAATTTCGAGTGCGTATACGCGCAGTCAACGCGATGTCGTAAGGTGACGAGCGCGTGCTGGAGGCTGGGCATTCGAAAGAAACACCCTGCTGTTCTCATTCTGTCGGTGACTAATACCCTAGTTACTTAAGCACTCTCAACTGTCATGAAGACAACGATCCTTGACATATCTCTCAGCTGTCATTGAGCTCAACCAAGTTGTTTTATATTACACGGTACATAGGCCTAACAACCCCAGTGGAGATGAGCCCCAAGGGACACAGTTGAAACCGAAACCAAGCCGAAACTGATGTCACATTACCCTTTTCTTTAAATAGTGGGGCAGACGAATTATATGCACACTTTTCATTAATTAAAAACGCTTAAAACAAAATAAAATTAAGTTATTTTTTGTTTTGGTTTTTTAGAGTAAAGCACGTTTCACACAAATTCAAGCAAGAGAGACGCAATGAAAGTCTTGTCGGCACCGACATTATAATGGCCGCCCTGGCCGAGCTTTGGCTTCCGCGACGTGCCGTGATCGTTCTAGCGGCAGCTGTGGCCCTGAACCATAGCCCTTCCGAAACTATTTGCTGCTATTGTGACTTTATAAATACCCCCTTAATCTTCCGCAATATTAATTGCGCTTGGCCGGTGGTGGCGGCGATGCGGCGGACGTCGCCATCTTTAGCATCTATTGGGGCGCAGCCCCCATCAGATGATCGTTGGCGTCTCGGTGACGGTTGGCGCCGCCGTGTAATTCCGGCCGATCGCGATTGAGCCAACTGTCGTTCGCTTAATGACAGTTAAGGGCGCTAGGGTAACTAAAATATATGTCTCGCTCTCAAAAAAACAAAAAATAAATAAAAGACGGTCGTTCCCAATCTGAGACGCCACCTTCGATCGTCGTGCCGACACGGGAGAGAGGTAAAGGTGACTTTGCGGCAACATTGAGCCGGAAAAGTGGGCTACTCTAATATGGCTATGCGCTGCGGTGCACTCCTCCACATCGTCGTTGTCGGCCACTCTGGGCTTTACCCGTCGTGCGGTGCTCGGTTACCTCACTCACGACTCGCTCCATCGGTGAGTCCTAAGGGCACCTTTGAACTGGACCTTAATCCTTTGTTCGCTGGATGAGGCCCTGTTGTCGCTGCGGCTGCCATCTGGCAGCGCGTTTCATGCGACGCTGATTCCTTGCTGTGAACCATACTGGTCTGGTTTTGTTTTGTTTTTGTCTTTCTTTATGTTGCGGTTGGGGCGTTCTAGGACGACGAGCCTCGATGACTGTTTGTGATTCCACTCTCTGCTGCCTTTCCTTGGACGCATACGTGGCATTGTATGGAGTGGATGCGGAGGGCGAGAAAAGAAGCATGCGTTGCCGTTCCTAACAATGTCATGTAAGTTTTGTTTTTTTTGTCTTCGGATGTGTGTAAGTGTGCGATATTTGGACATTTGTCGTACATGTCCAAAATAAATAACTCTTGTTATAGGCTGGTCCGATCGTATTTGGTCGTGTTTCTGCTTTAGGAGTATGTTCAGTAGTGTCCGATCTGGGAGTTTTCACAATCTATATACTCTTGATCGACAAATAAAAAAGGCTCTGTCACAGTCAAAGAAAAGACGCCAATATTAAAAAACGGAGCTGGCAGATTTACCTTTCTTTTCTTCGACGTCATAGAAAAAATTATTTGAGTTGGATCATGCTGACAAAAACTGGGGAGAACAGAATGTGTTGAGCACATACTACCACCACGCGGAACCACCTCCCATAAATTGACGTCACGTGACTTGAGGTCACATGACGGGACCACATCGACTTCAATTTCCCCTCTAAATTCAGCGGGAAAATTGACGTGCAGTGACATCCATTTCCCCGCCAAATTTATCGGGGAAATTGACGTAATGACGGATCTTGTAATAATGCCTCGCAACGTTTTTGCTTTTCGTTTTATAATGAAATTTGGCTGATAAAACACGCTTTAACCACTTTGTATTAGAAATATCGTGTATGTTGTGTGAAAGACTCTCAAAATTTAAGTGAAAAAACTCAATTTTTACCAATTTGTCCTAAGTACCTAACAAAGATATCATTTAACACCACCACCCACTGTAGTAGTTCGGTCGTCAAACTTTATGTGCGTTATGGTTGTACAATTTTAATGGCTATTCGATATGCTACAATCGACAACGATATCATGAAAAACGTTTTGCTAGTTGATCTGCAAAAGGAGGTTCCTGTTGTGTCCTTTTTGACTAATATAAATACGTTGGTACGGAACACCTGCATTCGAAATAAATGTATCTGTTACACAAGTGTTGCATCTTGCTGGGTGCCAACCCACTACGAAATTCGCTGCAATGAGGAAACATGTCAGTTTACCGCATTCGTCGAAGGTTACATAAATGCGCACTTTCCCATAACCCCAAAGATCTTAAACCAGCTTTTGCGACTTCAGTGTTTCAGGTCATGGTAGTCCGAATGGGGTACGCAGAGCTACAACAATTTTCGTATTATCGAAAGCCTTTTCCGCCTGTGGGGGAGCCCTTTCTGGAAAAACCGTCGCGTTGAAGGTTGTTCTGCGTTGCTCGAGCTTGAGAACCTGCGATATGCATACGAAAGACTGACGTGAATCACAACAGGTGCGAACTCCAGTTCGTTCACACTCGTTTATTATTCGTTACAAAAGGAAATCACTTTACGAATCACCTAAACTCCAAGCTACGGTTATCCCAAACCCCCTCGGCACTTCAGCTTTCACCTGTCCGAGGTCTTCTTGAGTGAATATGCTAATGCCCCTCGAAGCGACAGCCTTTGTCATGAGACGTTAGGCGGCTGTCAGGAATGACCTTCACGTTTGGTTTACGTCGCTGTGGTTGCTTCGCTTCCTCACAATGGCTCTTTGGAAACCAGGCGTTTCTGTCATCAACGCAGGCTTTGTGTGGGCTCGTCATCGCTTTCCACGTGTAGTGTCACGACGTCTTGGATAGACCAGCTGAGACCACGGGAGGACAGTGCAGGGGGAGTTGGAGCGCGTTAAAAATAAGAGCCTGGATAATGCGCTTTTCTTTCCTTAGCTCTTGTGCTTAGCTTGGCATTGAGTTTAAATTAGTCTTGGCTTAGTTTGATAAATAACAGCTATAACTTTGTTTTATTCGTAGCAAACGCTTTCATCGATCAAACCCAGAAAACCCAAGTACCCCTACCCCGAACCCCAAGAAGCAATACAGAGAGGGGAAATGACACAAATACGAATATGCGATAATTAAAAAAGACATCACTTCAAATTACGTTTTTGAATATATATAAAAAATCAGTTAGATATATTAGCTGAAATGCAATAATACAAAGGGAATTGGATCACTTTCACCGAATAGCTCAGACGTATTACCTTGGCGTACCTCGAAGATGGTGTAAAACAAAATACGCCGACCGAGCCTTCTAGACACCCACTAATCAGGTTCTTGTCATTAAGCTGGCATAAAGTACACACGAGACTTATGCCGCAAGTAAGCACACATAAAAACGGCCCACAAAGGCACACACGTAATATTACCGGTTTCTACGTTTCACACGCCATAATGCGAACATTCCTAATGAGGCTAAGTTTTTCTTAGCACTGCTATACTGATCGATCTATTTTTTTTCAAACCTTCTAGTTATATCGGTCATGCGAGAATTACAAAGATAGCCGAACCTGGCAGAAAGAACTTGAAAAGAAACGTCCTCGGAGCTTCAGAGCGGCAGCCGCAGTTTCGCTAAGAGCTTTCGCTTGTTCAGTGCCCTGAATAAACTGAACATGACGTCGGCTGCGTCATTGCGGCTTGCAGGAGGTTTTTTTATCAACTAATTTTACGAGGTCATCTTAGGCCGGTTTAAAAAAGTAACGGGTAACGTACTTACGTTACATGCTTGGGCCAAAATACTCCAAAATGTATTTGGAAATACGAATACGGGAGTGCATGACAAAGACAGTTAAAATCGTGATACTGGAAATACTTTTTTAAAAGGTACCTCGATATGTATAAAAAATGTATTTATAAAAAGGCATCGCGATATGCAGCAGAAATACATTTGAGTGTAAAAAAGGTATTCTGAAATACAAATGCTATAATAAATTTTGCTGTGATTAAAATACGGATTCAGGAAGATTTTTTTTAAAACTATTTTTGGTATAATAATATTCTTCGTAGAACTGGCTGTCTGCGCTCGCTAATGTACACGAAAAAAAAAAGAAGTGTATACAATTCACAATACTTCAAACAATAATCTGTAACCTTTTTTTCTTAAATCGCCAAAATATTACTCGTTGGAAGATTCAGCTTGAATTTCGACGTTAACGTTCTTGCTCTGGAAAATAATTTTTCGCAAAAGTAGCGTTTGTCGTTTTGGGTAACGATAATGGAAGTGATCAGCAGTATTTTAGTGCGTGTAAAAAGACTTCCAACCAGAGCTGGAGTGCAATTTTGTTTTCGGAATTTCTTTTTCTTCCGGAAAAACCACAGGGAACTCTAAATCAATTTTGTTTGCTCGCAAATAACCTCTGGACGTCAGCATGCCCCTGTCCAACCTGGGCGCCGCTTTCAGTGCGACCTTATGACGTCATGGCGGAATGAACGAGTTTTCTCTTATATATGTTGGTTGGACTTGCAGGTAGCGCTTATAATTTTCGGAATCTTCAAGAATAGTCGACACTGAAGTCGACTATTCTTGAAGACACTGAAGTCAAATGCGACATCTGTTATTATTGTAGAATAGAAATGGATCAGTATAGTCGGGGGCAAGTTTTCACAATAACAGAACCTCAGTGTACTTTTCATACCGCCCTTTACCTCCTAACACAAAATTGACAAGGAAAAATTACACCACTAGCGGAAGAACGTTTCCTGCTAAACTTATGGGAAATTTTTTTTCACTAACTTTAGCGGGGAAACGTCCCATAATGCAACGCGCGGTTACGCTAATGCCGACGCCGACGCCGACACCGACGGCGACGCCACTTAATCCGGAAACGGCGCCTAAGAGGTGCGCTCTAAAATGGTAGCTTTCATTTTTGATTGGAAGGCAAAACTTCTTTTAAAATTGTAACGAGAAACATCGGCACCTTAAGTATCAGATACCAGGAATACACCCGAAAATGTATTTCAATACAGGAATACCAAATACACTTGAATAATTGTATCACGATACAAAAGTATAAATTCCAAATACACCTGAGAAATCGTATTACGATACAGAAATATAAATACAAAATGTATTTTTGAAATACTATCGCGATACTGCCCATCCCTGTTACGTTACTTATTTTTAGTAACGGGTAGCGTAGTTACGTTACACGTTACATCTCCTTCCCAAGACCTGAAAAAAAAAAGTACACTTACACTTTTTTCGTGTTTCTATACTTCGCTTTACCTTAAACTTGCCCTGAGGAGGTTTTCGAGATCGCCTAAATATGGCGATAACTCACTCTGCTGGCTCCAAAACATCCTAGAAATTCCTAAGTCATGACAATACGCGGCCAGTTTTGCTATAAAAAAGAAAGAAAACAAAGAAGGGCAGTGAAATATCGTAACACACCAAGGCCATTTCCGGTGGCGGGAGGCGTGCATGTTCTGAAACCAGAACCACTGTCAGCCAATAGCAAGCGAAGGATCCTCGCGCCTCCGACCGGTGGAACCGCGGAGTGATATCTGGAGTGCGCGCGCTCGTTGCCCATACAGCCCGGGCTACGATTCAACCCAGCGAGCGCGCGCTCGAGAGCTGACAAGCGGACACATCACTCCTACGAAAAAAAAATATTAATAATAATCACAGTGCGTTGTTTTTGACACGATTGCTGCGGTATCATGTTCCCTCTCCACGAAAAATTAACATTTTTCGACTTATTTGCTTTTGTCATCTACAAAAGCATATAGATTTTGTAGAGGTAGTTTGATACCTTAAACCCAAGTTACGGATAAGGAAAAAAAAAAAACAGAGCGCGGGTTGGCCAACAAAAGACGCTTTTCGTGTACGGCTCGTCAACTTATGAGGCGCTGGAGAAAACCAGCCTTCTGCTTTAAGTCCGTATTTCGAACTCTTTTTGTTCGCGTTCCGCCCATTGAAAAGCATACTGGAAGCGCCTGAGAAGGCACTCGTATCGCTGCGCCGCAGATGTTCTTCCGCAGTATAAAGGCCGCCTGCTTTCAACGTCGTCACCATGACAACGAACGCCGATTGACCTTTTCGGACGGCGTGTGTATCGTCCTTGAGGTCACCCCAGGAATTTGTCCTTGAGGTCGTCCTAGACGTCGTCCTCTAGGCATCGTCCTAGACGTCGTAAAGATAACAGCTTCGCTGGTCCTCCATCTTCACATGAAGCGGAAGGGCTCTACCATTTCTTTTGCCTGTCTTTTCCACGCGCAAGTCCCATTTTAGAAAAGCCCCAACACTCATGCCCTTTGTCCCAGTGTCAAAGAACATTGTCGCAAAAAGAAAAAAAAGGAAAAAGGAATTACCGCTAAAATATGAATAAAAGGTAACGCAAAAGTAACGTCCTTTAGTTTTTATCGGTAACGATGACGGTAATGGGTTCCTTTTATTTTTATGTAACATTCTGTCAGTAACGCCTTCCTTTACTTTTCAAGTAACGAGTAACGTGTTTCGTTACATTTTTCGGTAACGCTTACAACACTGGTCCTGACCCTATCTCACTCAGCGTCCTTCAGGACCAGGATTACCAGTGGCGACCGACAAGTTCGAGTGTGTGTGTAGAAAGCACGGTGGAGGCTTGTCAATGTTTGCAGTCTGATGTTATGATATTACCCCTGTTTCAGTCAATAAAAGCAGAATTAATCCTACTAAATGCATCATAGTGAGCGTTTAGTCAATCGTGGAAAGGTCGATAAGTGCGAAACCTTTGGCAGCGCACGCCGCCTATAATCTGCAAAGAGCGAGTCGCTACGGCCTACGCAGGAGCGAAGGCCACTGCACCTCTGCTCTGCGCAGGTTGAATGCACTTGTACGCTACGCTGTCACGTGCCTCGCTCTGACATTCTGATTGGCTCGTTCAGGCCGTAGCCTTTGTTGTTTACTAAGTTTGCCATTGCACAAATATCTTTATTTTTTATTATTTTGGCAGTACACGGAAGCGTCGTTTCAGAAAGCACCAGCGCGCGTCATTTTCGTTTATAACCAGATGCCGATCCGGCCGAAGACAATGGCGTTTCTTCACGGCCTCCGACCGGCCTCCGTTGGCGCTGCGGAACAGCCTGTCTTGCATACACCGCAGAGCAGCAACAACAACAACAACGCTACGGACATCGAGAAGTGAACGGCGCTACACTTCTTCAAGTTTGGAAGAGAACAATGCACGTGGAGGGTGGACATATGGCATCGATTGTGATCGCCACCTCGTCTTGGTCCGCGGGACCTCTCCGCCTTGCTTCCTTGTCCTTGTCATCGACTGCGAAAGCTGTGCGAAGAAGGAAGAAACAAAGAAAGTAATTCTAAAGAAATAAGTGCGGAAAAAGGGAAAGGAACAATGTCCGCCCGGAGACGCCGTCATTGTTTTAGAAGTTGGCCGTTGTATTGTTGGAGGAGAAAGGCGTGTGATGGCGGCAGCTAGCCGGGGGCCAGCAGCGTACAATGCCTCTGCATGTTGTTTTTTTCTGTCGTTTTCATCGTTGGGCGTGTTCCTTGGACGTCTGGGCACGGTTATCGGACGCGAGACGGCGAAGCCTCGGTTGCCTCGGCGTTCCTTTGTCTCTTATATAAAAAGAAAAGGCTCACTTTCGAACACAGTTTCGCGATTGAGCAACGAAATTGATAATTCAGATTTCCGTAAAGCAAGATGCCCTCAATTCCTATTCCGCATTCTTGTGACCCGAGGTGCTGCTTCACACGACAGCTGTACGCGTGTTCTTTGGGAGAGGAGGATGTCCTAGACGGGCAATCTGTTATACATAGTCACAGCCACTGCACCCGCCTGCTAGACCACACATGCCCCAACTCCGGTGAAGGTTTGTTTTTATTGGCAAAACGGGCATGTACTTGTATCTCTTGAGGGCACAAAATGCCTCATCATGCTTGCGTTTTAGTTGGTTTTTAGGGTGATTTTCTTCGTCTGTGACCTCACGTCTCTCACGCTAAATTTGTTCGTGACGATAAATCTCTTTGCTTAGAGCCCCCTCCCCAGTGACGTCATTCGCGTCATTTCACTCCTCGGGGCTGACGTGACACGGGCTGCAGGAATGCATGCGCGTGTTCCGAATCAAAAACGGCCTTGAAGAAGGCTGCGGCGGACCCGCGGAGGCCGTGTCGTGCCGGTCGGGACCGCTTGCCGAGGCAAAACTATTTCGGCCAACGGACAGGGCACGCGAACTTGTGGAATTGGTTTTCGTCTTCACGTTCCGAGCGCTCTCTCGTCGCATTCGTGCCTCCTTTTGCTACGTTTTCGTCGTCTCGCGTTCAACACAATCTTCTCTCTATTATTATTTTCTTTCCTTCATTCTGAAATTCCAGTTGAAGCAAGCAGGACGGTGGGAACCCAGGCGCAGCATTCCTAGATTAATTTTCGTTGCCACGTAACTTCTTTTCTCCTCCGGTGGTGATGGCGAGACACGCAAGAGCGGGCTCTTGTTGTCCAGCGAGAGGGGAGTCGGCGTGACCCTCCAATCAACGTCTCGTGGCCTTCGTGCCCGACTTCTCTTCTCGGACCTCTTGGCGTATACCCACCTTCGAAACCAATTAAAGGTCCGTACCGTTCTTCCCCCCCCTCCCCCCCCCCCAGGCTACGCGAGCGGCACTCGAGCTGCCGAGACTCCGTAACTCCGTTTCATCCGATGATGGACCGCATCGGACGCTACGGGCCATCCCAGCCAATTCAATGAGCCGTACTTGTCACGTGACCTACGAGAGGGTACGCAGCGATGTTCAGGGAGTGTATACTACGTATATAGCGCGCAATGGTAACTATAGTGGTGGCGGTACCATCATCCAACCAAGAAACTCAGGTGGTATCTGTAGACTCGTTTTTTTGTTATTAGCAATGTCCCCACGGCTTTAACCGCCAATTAGCCCACCTTCACGGAATGCAGTCACGTGATACGTTCGGGGCGCTGGATTGGCCGAGATGTTGTCGTAGCGTCCGCTTCGGTCCACCGTAGGTATAGGGAAACGGAGTGGAGTGCCCACGAGCGTCCACCACCGCCGCATCGCGTTGTGCTCGTCGTAGTGCATCACTTGGTGCTGCGCATGCTGCCATGGGGCCGTGCTGGTGGCCGGCGACGGAAAATAAAAATACGAAACAAGGCTAGCTGCTGCGTCGTCTTCTTTCTGAGCCGACTTTGCGTCGACCCAGATTCTGCAGTGATTTGTATTTATGTACGTCGACGTTTTTCGCCGCCGCATCGCCGTCGCTGCCGCCGTCGTCCCCGCTCGACGGGAAAGTGCACTCGCTTTCGCTCGTCGCGTACAGGAACTTTTGTGTACTAACACCGGAGACGGAGAGTTTAGAAAGCACAAACGCGCGCGCTTTGCTTTTTGGCACGCTCTGGGCAAGCCATGCGACGTAACGGCACTAGGATACCTTTTTTGTTTTGTTCACTGTTGCCCCAACAAAATAAACCACGTGTATTTTTTTTATTGAGCGGAGCATTTATTTTTGGGAGTGGGGGGCTGCAGTTCTCATGCTATACAATAGACTGTAGAACGGTTTGAACGGCCTTTCAAATGCAGTCGACCAAGTTATGTTTGATGAACTAGCTTCAATGAAGCGGCGACCAATAAAACGTCATTCGAATGAAATTGCGTTCCATGAGAAGGTGTTCGATGAAACACCGTTGAACGGAACGGTTTTCGATTAAACGGCGTTCGGTGAAATCGGCATTCGACGAAATGACACCCAACGGAATGCCCAGTTCCGCTGGCGGCGAGAGACAGAACCATATTCAGGGTAGTTGAACTTTGTATACGTGTCTACCCTCATTTTGCAACTCACCGCTCAGTTACGCTGATGGGAACAACGAATTACGTTCATACGAAGGTTAATTAAAAAGGAAGGAAGCAAGGTAACAAGAGTTCCCATGGACAAACTTTAGTGCACAAGCAGATATACGGATACACTGTGAGTACGTCACTGACGCATATTACTTTTCAAACACCACGCTCGTCCAAACATTTGGTCCAACGGTGCACCAAGGCATCGATGCCGGCATCGAGGAGCGTCAAGTCTCTCAAGCCGCGTCATGACGGCTTGCCGAACTTCCGTGATCGCTCGTGAATCGCCTGTCATCCAGGTGTTTCCTCAATGGTCTCAAGAGATGGAAATCACTGGGTACCAGGTCGGGGCTGTAGGGATGATGCTCCAGCACCTCCACCGGAAGTGGCGTAACGATGCACGCGCCCTGTTTGGTTGGTCTATACGGTGTCTTTCTCTTTTTAATGTTTAATGTTTTCGCCATGTTCCTTATGTTTCCATGACATGCCGGTGGCCCCGTACACCTGAACAAGTGGACGATGAATTTCTGCTATAGTCCTTTGCAACTCAAGGAGGTAGGGCGAGGGAAAGAAAGGGTGAGGAGGAGGAAGCAGACGGAAAGCTGGAGAGGAGAGGGGAAACCTCCTCCGTCTGCTTCCTCATCCTTGGCCTTCCTTATACCCTCGCTCTACCTTCTTGAGTTGCACCGGACTATAGTGAGGTGCCCTTTAGACGCAAAAACCTGATTACACTACGTAGTACGCGGCTACCACGTTGAACCGGATTTCCGTGAGCGCAGCCATCTTGAACCTGTTATTGCGAGGTTTGGGTGGATGGATCGATGGATGAGGAGACTGAACCCTTTGAATCGGACGGCTTGCGCCATCTTGCCACTGTTGTTTTTTCAAATTTTTTTATTATAGAGTTATAACAACTTTTATATGTAACCCCACCCCTTATGTAATACCCTAACGGTGTCTTTAGGTAATAAAATGAAATTAAATGAAATGAAATATATCTAGTGATTTTATTCTTAAAAGCTATGATACCATCCGCACGACGGAGGCGCCACTATGCAATCGGGTGGCACACGCCATCCGCCGTACGGGTCGCCCGGAAGGGAATAAGGAAATGCTCGTCCTTCCCTGGACCGATGCCAGCAGTCAGGTAATCCCTTCTCGATTCTCTCCACCTTCCCCATCTCTATTTTCCCCTCACTATTCCTACATCCCAATGCTGCGTTTGTTGAATTAGTCGCCCCTTTAGCTACCCCAGCCTGAAGCCCTTATACAGCAAAGTATCGAGTGCTCAGCCGTCTCCTTGTCCTCTCCACAAGCCCCACACACCGCATCTACTTTTAGTCCGCAACACCCCCTTCCTCGCCTCGAACAACAAGGATTTCCCGCCGAGAATTGTCGAAGATAGGTAAATGATCCGTAGATTTCCAAGGCTGATTTTGTCCGCATGCATGCTTCTCATATTTCCTTCTCAATTTCTTCAACTCTCTTCTTAACGTTTATTTTCTCATCCGCCTCCATGCTAATTCCTATGCAATATTTTTTTAATTGTTTTTACGCTTTTTATATTTGTTTAAAGCCGTGAAAGCTCCACTTATGCGGTTTGTGCAGGTGAGTTGTACGGCCATGGGGACATGGTATAGGGGGCTAATCGTAACGATCAGTCGGATAATTAAGTAACATTTCTTAATTAACATTTTAATTAGGAAAAGTAGACATATGGTTCCAATTAGAAACTTGCTGAGCGTCACCGAAAACCACTTAATCGGTCATTTTCAGAAAGTCTTTGAACGCGTGAGAAGCGCAGTAGCGGAGGCGTCGGAACTATTCAGGAGATGTGAGGGGGAGGGGAAAGGGGGCAATTTTGCTGTGCTTCCCCGTATTGTTTCAATTAAATTTCTGACCTGTCTGGGAAGGGGGCGGGGGAGGGGGGAGGGGGCGCAAAATCTTTGAAACGTGCGCATCCAAACGAACTCCCCCCCCCCCCCTTTCAATCGTTTCTTGAAAGGGTGACTCCGGTCAAAAGTCGAACCAAAACAAATGACTGGTATCGATTTAGGGAGACTAAATATGAACACTGCCAAATTATTCTATTGATGGTAAGCGGCGATCCACTCGAAAGCGATATGAAAACTCTACCACCTGCTTCTCAGCGGACATTTAGCGTCTTGCTGCTGGTCAAGCAACCTTGTGCCCTGTGTCATCTTCGTACTCCAAAGGGTTCCTTGTTCGTACTGCCACTATTCGTCGTGCCTTCTCTGCTGCGTTTTCAGCCGTCCCAGCAGACAATTCCTACTTGTTATGTTTTATCGGCCGTATACTTTGTAAGTGTCCTCAAGATTGGCGCACAAAGACTATTAGAGAGTTTTACTAGATCGTACGCTGGAGCATAGACGACTATCGACAGTACTATCGATAGTTTTTCGATAGTCGAGTATCGATAGTTTTTCGATAGTCGAGTATCGATAGTTCTGCGACATTATCGATAGTTTTATTACTATCGGTAGTCAGATTTCTGGCGACTATCGATACTATCGTTAGAACTATCGATAGTTTTGCACCACTAGAGCGAACACAGTTGCCGCACCGCCGCTCGCCTCCCTTCCTCCTTTCTTCTCCCAAACTCCCGTCTTCGGCATCACTGAACAGCTGAACCAAAGTTGGAATGGTAAGTGCTTGGGGCCGAACTAGTGGTGCAAAACTATCGATAGTTCTATCGATAACATCGATAGTCGTCAGAAATCTGATTAGCGATAGTAACAAAACTATCGATAATGTCGCAGAACTATCGATAGTTCTATCGATAACATCGATAGTCGCCAAAAATCTGATTACCGATAGTAATAAAACTACCGCTAATGTCGCAGAACTATCGATAGTCGGCTATCGAAAAACTATCGATAGTACTATCGATAGTGCGACTATCGAAGAACTATCGATAGTACTATCGATAGTCGACTATCGAAAAAACTATCGATAGTACTATCGATAGTCGACTATCGAAAAACTATCGATAGTGTCATAGACTCCTCTATACTCACAAAGCCGAGCAATTCGACGACGGAGCCATAGAGTGCCTGGTCGCATATTTTGAGCGTGAGCATCTGGTAGCACAGAGCATGAAAGATCCATTTCTCGGGGAACCTGGACGTCAGCGCACAGATTTTGCAGCGGCGAGGACACGAAACACACTTGTTCGCTCGGGAGAAGTGTGTTTCGGCGTCTCGCCGCAGCGGGGCGCCAGTCACGTGGCTCTCCTCTCATTCGTTGTCTGCCGCTCCACCTTTTCCATTTCGGCGGCCGCTTCTCGTGGCGATCTGCCAGGCTTTGTCAGTATATAGGAGGCTATGGCTAGAGCTTCTTTTTGCTAGCTCGAGCTCGTTCCGTCACTTCGAAACATGGATTGAGCACGCGCCCACTGGGGCCTCCTTCCGCAGCGTACGATCTACTAAAGGGCTGTATATACTCCGACGTTGAGCGCAGTGGAACGCGGCGTAGCGCAGAACGCGCGCCTTTCATTGGCCGGCAACCAGGAACTCGAGAGCTGTGGCCAATCAATATCTGTCGCGCGCTACGCTACGCCGCGCCCGTCGACGTTACGTTGGAGTATAAACGTGCCTCTAAAACTCTCTATTGACTCCCTGCTCCCTTAAGTGCGTTGTGGTGCCGAAGATGGCATTCAAAAACGGTCATAGTTCAATCCGTCCCTGCTCAGCGTGAGCTTACGATGAGCATCCACGACGCTTCTGCAATATGCATTTAATTTCACCAAGATTGCAGTTTTTCTCGAAAGATGAGTGGGGCTCGCTCTGAGCCTGCGTTCGTCACGGTGAAGTTTTCGGCCGGAAACGTTATCAATGTGCATTAAAATGTCACGACAAACGTTTCTTATATATATATATATATATATATATATATATATATACATATGTGTATACATATATAGGAACTAAAGTAAAACAGTCGTAGCATCTCAAATGACCGATCGGAACTGCTCTTGCGACTATAGGTCAATCGTGCGCTTTGCGTTACCGCAATACGAACTTTGCGTCGCATGATGGACATGCAGCTCATCACAAGAGTTGCCATCATGCTCGATCCGGTAGTTTTGGTTTCGCCGTAGGCCCCAGAAACAAAACTTTGAGATAAGATAAAAACAGTCGTAACCCTGAAATAGAAAAAATAAACCGGAGTTGCCCTTAAAATGGATCGTTCCTGCGTATGTTGAAAACTTCACTGTGAACGTTGAAAACTGTTTGTTAAAAACTTGAAGCAACCATCTCTGATGAACCAATGGAGGGGAGGTCTATGAGGCCGTGTCATCTGCTTATGGGGCCCCTAACATTGATTTGACAGAAAGGGTGCTGCAGGTGGTGCGTGGACTGTTGGAAATAGAAGTTGGAAAATAAATAAAAACACCAAGAGATTTACATCGAAAGAAAGTAAGTACCTCGGCTTTGGTGTAGGAGCTTCAAAATGATAAACGAAGACTTCTGAATGAGACAGAGTCATGGGTCTGTCTTATTCAAAATGAGATAAACTCATCTGAATCAAAAACAAAAAGTAATGGTTGAGCCGCGCAGAACCTCAATTGCTTTTATTAAACTTTAACAATACTGTGACTCCAAAGCCGAATTTGACGTCCGTGTTTATCCAGCGTAAGGTCGATTTGCCTTTGAGGTGCGGCGACATTGGTTTTACGCTGTCGATGAGAACATCTGACCAGTACAGTACCACTGCTATAGCCATGGGATCTTGCAGTGGTGATACACGACCGCACGCCGGTGCGATGCTCATCCAGGGTCCCTAGCCTCTGCACACATGGCGAAAAGGTCGACGAGAAATCCGGCGGCCGTGATTGGCCGGCGATACACTTAAGCTTGGCAACGACCAACCAGAGCAGCCGGATTTCTCGCCGACTTTTCCGCCAAGTGTCCGGATCACGCCCCAGATCGAACCGGGCAGGGGTACGCGTGGAGATTGAACCCTGAATCCCTGGGTTCAATAGCGTGAGCTTCCGCTCCACGTCTCCGAGCTTCGGTGCGAAACACACTCGGCCACCGACTCCCATATAACGTGACTCCGTGTACGCATTTGTAATCTATCTCAACTCATGGGCACTTCAATGTATCATGTAACCCAGCGTACGTTTTTCTTTTTTTTTTTTCTTTACAGCGGAGCTGTTAAGGGTTAGTTTTCCCAGGATCGTGTCCGTCCTCAAATGACCTGATGACACAGAACTCTGGATAGCTACCGCCATCTATAATCGACGGCGGCAACCATACAACCTGCTTGCCTGTTGTCTGGTTGCCGCCGTCGCTTATAAATGGCGGCAACCTTTCGAGCCTTTCCACTTTGGCTTGCCGACTTGCGGCCGGCCATTACTACATTCCCACCATAGTACAGCTTCTCTGGTCTTCCTTCTTCACCAGAGTTTAAAGGCTGAAACGTTTTTACTTATCAAATGATGGAGTGTTGATTTTCCACTTTGCATAAACCGCAATTTATTGTGAGTACACTTATAATACACCACGCTGCCAAGGGATTGTCATACATTATAATTCCTTTTAATGACATATACGTTTGGCCGGTGGCTAATTTACAGCAGGAAATATATTCAGCAAACAATCTCAAAAATGAACTGACAAAAGAAGATGCTTCAATGCTTTGCGAACGCTCTGTCTGTTGTCAAATATTCCAATGTTTTAACTATATATATATATATATATATATATATATATATATATATATATATATATATATATATATATATATATATATATATATATATATATATATATATATATATATATATATAGTATAAGCAACATTTCAGACACGCCCCTACCTCCGTAGGGGTCAGCCAGCAAACTTTGATATAATAATCAGGAGAAACCTAGAAAAGCCAGGAAATTTCAAAATGTCATTTTGGTAGACACCCTGGAGCGATTTGCTTTCCGTATCTTTCAATTCGGACATGTCTATCACGGTGATTATTTTATAACAGACCGAGGCAAATATATTCTCAAGCAGCAAACCGTGTTTCTTCACTACCCTTGCCGGCATCTTTGAAATACATTGTTGCCGTTAATATAGTAGAGGTGTTATACGTGGGCATTGTGGCAGAACTGACACGCATTTATTTTGGCTTTTAAAACAAAAGGAGTTCGAGACTAAGGTTAAGTTTCATGTTCGACTGGTGGCCTTTAATGCGTATCGTTGGTTCTTGACAGTTGAACTGATAAGCTGGACAACTCTTCAAGCGATATATCAGGAACCGCCTCCTTATCATGAAGAACGTATTCCCATTAGCTGATAGCATCTCCTAGTCATAACCTTCCAAAGAAGGAGCCACTTAATCACTGCTGACAGATATGCACCAAATGGCCTTGTTATCAAGTAACTCTTAAAGATCAACTGTCCGGCAACAAAAGAACATGCGTGCGGACAATCGCTTCTGCCGGGGAATCGCCAGAGCGCTTATGTCAGCGAGAAAAGTATAGTGCGGGCCGAGGTCATAAACACGAGCTGTTTACGCCTCGCCTTACTGCCCTATCAACACGAAACGACCGCTGTAGGCTTTCTATGTTTCCCGGAAAGTGCGCACAACAGGTGGGCGTGTACATCGGCTCGAATACGCGCCTCGCCCAGACCTGTTTAGGAATTATTTAGGAAGAGGCCGCGTTCAGGTAGTCGCCGCTTCGCGGACATTTATCTGCAGGCCGACCGCAGGCGTACACAAGCTGGACGCGTGGCCCGGATGACCGATGGCTTGATTTGCCGCTTTCCTGGAGTGGGCCGATATGGCCGCTGCTGTAGATTGGAAAGGCTTCGGGAGAAGCGCAAAATAATAGCGCCTTCGTTGCTCAACCTCGGAGCAGCAGTCGCTTTGGCTGGAATACGGAGTTTGCCGCGCCTGCGGTGATTGACCGCGAGCTGCATCTCCGTTCGCTACCACAAGCCGACAGTGAGGTGGAAGCTACGTGATCGTCGGACCAATCATCCGCCGATCTGTCGCCACAAGGTCCCACTCTCGCCCATACCCACGGCGTAAAAGGCGGGGTAGATGATCAAATGGAGGCGGCTGATTGGTCCGGTCAGCGCGTAGCTTCCATCCCACTGTCAGCTTGGGGGTGAACGGAGGCATTTTTTCGTTAATGGAGTGGAAATGCTCTTATTTTCGGCGTGGCAAACCGAGTGGACGCGTTTCTTTTGGTAGAGCTGCTTTTTTGGAATATCCAAGACAGAAAACGACAAAGAATCGATTAAAAATAAGTCAAAGTGAAATGGTGTTTTAAGGAGTGTGGTCAGTTATTCTTATTCTTTCCTGGAGCAAAGAGAACGAAGGAAACTTGTAGGGGTGGTCGAAATGACGATCGTTTTTATATATGGGCGATTCCATTTCAAATCTTGCAAGAAAATGGGGTCATGAATGAGAAACTTTCAAAAAGCTTTATATGCTGGTCTAACTTATTGCAACAAGATAGATACGAAGGGAAACCGCGTTTGCGGTAAAGTTTAGTTTTCGATTTTTGGACTTCGGAAGGACCGAAGATGAATTCTGAGACTTGGGCGATTGTCACCGGTTGCGCGGTTGCGCGTTTGGGTGTGTCACCACACTCAGATACCTTTCGAAGAACAAGAATCTTTGTAGATGTGTCTTCAAACTACAGTAAAGGGACCGAATGACCATACAGGTGTGTTTTTGTTTGTAACTACTTTTGTAAACAAAAATCCAAAACATTACTCCTCTGATAGTAAGTACACTGGGTACGAATCATGATAACTCTCTGCTTCGTTAAAGGTTATGTCCTAAACAACAATGTATATCAAATGAAAGTTTACTACATGTACCATCGAGTTGGAATTAAATGCTGTAGCAGTGCGGAATTTCAGAGCCTACCGGCCTGAGCTTCCAAGCTTGCCTGGTACTTGGCGAGGTTCAAGCACATCAGAGTAGGGCGCTGCGAGGTTGTGCGCCGCTTAACTCTGATGTGTGGGTACCTCGCTTCGACAACTCAAGCTTGAAGCTGCACTCGGTAGTGGGCTTCAAGTTTCGTCACTATTCGCATTTCATTCGAGCCCGATGATTGCACTTTTCAACTAAATGCAACATCGCTATGGCCAGTTAAAGTTACTCTTAGTTATAAACAACTTTGATTACAATAAAAAAACATCTAAAGTAAAATTGTAACATTAGTTTTCTCGACATTCTTAATTGTTATAGTGTTTTCTTTTTGTTTCTTTTGTGAGAAGGGCTCCTGGGCATGGTCTATAGTACTACCCAATAAATGTCATATGTCGTATAGTATGATTCCTACATATAAAGGCGCACGTTTGAAAAGACAGTATATTTTAAGCTCTGTTATTCCATGATGCAAAGCTGGGTCGTCGCCATTTATATCTGCACGACCATTCGGCGAATATGTTAATCCGAATGCTCACAAAGCGCTCGCTGTCTTCTCGAAACAACTGGCTACAGGCCACGGCAGGTAGAGCATTTTAGTAGATCGTTACGGTAACTCCGATAACCATACCCGATACTCTTCCTGGTTGTTTTGCGCACTCAGCGTTTCGTTATCGGGTATCGTTATCGGAGGTACGGGAGACTATTTCCCGAGTTACGAGAAAATCCCAGCCCGGCATTCTGTCCACTATAAATAAACAATACGCGTCGCATAAAAAGCTGAAAATTCGTGAGAATATGACGCTGGCGGTGGTGAAAAACGCGAGATTTCGAGCACATGACGGCACATAGCCCTACGTCGAAATTCACGAGAGAAAAACAAAAACTCTTAGTGAGCCGACATCCATCTACTAGCCTAATATTCATCAAACCGAAATTTTAGATTGTGGGTGGCTGTAGCAGAGAGGAAAAAAAAAAAAACTTCTCAGCAAAAGAAAACAATACTGTCTTCCTAACTGACAAGTTTCTATATAATCATCATCATCATCATCATCATCATCATTTATTTTCCTTAGAGGGCCCCAGGGGGCATTATACAAGGGAGTGAACACAATAAAAACATCAACAAAAAATAGTTACTGGGGGTGAAACACACTGTAACCTATACTTGTATTTCAGAAAGAAAGAGGTTAACGGCGCTGCAGCAAACTTGTTAGTGTCAGTCATGTTTACAATGAGGAATCGGGTAATGAGTTCCAATCGTCAATAGCAGATGGTAGAGTCGACATTTTATAAGAGACAGATGACGAAGTAATTGAGCGCAGTTTACGCAGAGTGGTCAAAACGAGTGGAAAATACGGTAGGGAGGTGATAGTAGAGAATCTTTTAGATGGTTGTTGTGGTAAAAGATTTTGATGAAGAAGAGTGAGACGTGACACCCTTCGACGTAAA
>JAZHYW010037096.1:0-42545 GCA_037355805.1 Ixodes ricinus
CGCTTGCGCGGAATGCTTAGTGAGATATCGGTCTAAGCCAGGAATGTCCATACTTTTTGGCTGGAGGGTCGTATCAGGAATGTATCCAGGGCCGGAAAACAAATAAGTAAATGTATGCGAGGAAAAACAGAAATATATAATTCTGGATAAACATATAGGCACACAATTTAAAAAAAAGTAAAACATGAAAAAAAAGATTACGTGTTTGTATAACAAATATATATAATCAACACTTTGAGCGGCTTTTGCCACGACCAAAATATCGCCCCCTCAATTTGAAAGCGAAAGGAGACTTTCATAAGATTTCCTGCACGGGCTGTTCAGCCACATGCATTGGCGAAATCAAGAACTTTTAGAAGATCCACCAACACCAAAACAGGATTCGCAAGCTCCACCACGAGCGCAGCGCGGATGCTAAATACTGCGACGTCAAATAGCACTGCGCACTGACTTTAACAACACCTGGATTCTCAAAGTTGAAACCAATCACCGATAGCGACCTTTCTTCAAATTTTGCTGCAAAGAAACTACGCCAGAATAAATAGATACGTTCACCGTAAAACTATTCGAACATGAAAATCCTGATACTGAACGAACTTCGACGAAGTCACCCCACAAGAATAGCTGAGTAGGCCTCAAAGCGTTGGGTTCCCAGTTAAAACATTGTGTTTCGTTATCCTTAAAAAATAGGCATGCCTTCTCTAGTTAATTTGAGCGGTTTTCTCTAATGAATACTTAAAAACGAAACAATAAAAACATGCACGCACCCGAACGACCACACTCTTTCAAATAGCAGCGATGTTTAATTATTGTGACAAAAATTCACGCTCTACTCGAAATGTTTACCCGGAAAAGAAGGGAAGAAAGGAGAGGGCTAACGGGAATGGGGAACCGAAGGAAAGGGGGTGGGGAGGAGGGCGAAGAAAGAGAGGACACAGAAGCCGAATCGTGGCCCAGATGGTGCCTTTAATGCCGTCCGCTTAGGGGCGCCTGTGTGTAAAATATCTTGATTTTACTATGTGATGTTTTATGTGTAATTGTAATGTTTTATGATTATTCCTATGTTTTATTATGTTTAGGTAGCTTTCATATTTTGTGCCACAAAGACCACGTGGTTTATGGCGCCGGACCGCCGGCTGACAGCGAGCGTCCAAGGGTCATGCCGGTCCAGCATGGTCGCACGCAGCCACTTTCAACGAAACAGACAGGGGCGTACCAACCGGGTGGGGGGGGGATGCAAAGGGGGCGCTCGCCCCCCCAGTCTCAGAGTGGCGGGGAGGCAAGGTGTGTGTTTCCCCTTCCAACCCCCGCCCCCCTGAATCAGCCGCCACTGGGCAGCGCAAACACTCTCTGGCGGCACCCAGACGGGTGCCGAGGGTACCTCCCCGGCCCTAGGGGGGGGGGTCTGTTTTGCCCCCCTCCCCACTCAAAAACAAGCTGGTACGCCAGTGGAAACAGACGGTTCGTGAGCAGCGGAATGGTTAATGCCGGCCCGCTGGTCCGCTCATGGTGAGTTCCTGGAAGGAAGTTTCTTCACAGTAACTTCAGTCAGCTCAGGCGTTGTCCATTGAACAGAAGGTAAGTTCACGGGTTCGTACCGTTTCGTCGTAACACGTTTTATGGAATTACCGAAACATGTTTCTCGAAAAACGTCTTATGACACACTTTTCTTTACGCTGTGAGGTTTCGTGGAAACTCGTCTGGTAAAAACCCACTTCTGCGACGTTTCGTCGACGACAGATTTTCTTTTACCATGTGAAAAAACAAGCGCGTAATTTAATAAAAGCCCCTCCTAAACTATTCGCGACGTCAAGAGTTTGTTCTGAAAACAGCAGAGTTGCGTTGGACAAAACGCCGAAAAGTGGGCAAGATGTGTGGTTGAAACTACGCGGGGAGTTTTTCAATGAAACTAACTGTAGATGAAACGTCGTATGTTGAAACGGTCCGTGGATGCGACGAACTGATTACTGCCACTTCATTGTATTTGCTAGAGTGTATATTCGTATTCCTCCGGCCAGCGCCTATTTTTGGACGATTTGGCAATGAACCGATGGAACGCGTTGTTGACGACCCAATCGATTCCACGGCGGAACAGCTCTGAGAGCTGGGATTTGGCGAGTGGCATCACAAGGGACGCCGAGCCATGCCGGTTCGCCCGCCCACGCCTGGCTCTGCGTGTTGCTTTCCCGTGTCCAGGAAAAGGGCATACTAGTGGTTGAGGCGGGCCCGGGTTAGGTTTGGACCCTTCGGGGCCCCCGGGTGAGGTAATACATCACTTCGGATCCGCTTCTCGTATGTCCTGGCTTGGCCCAACCAGGATGATTCCGTAAGTCGTTTTTCTTCTCCTCTCCTATTTTTAATTTCCTTCTTCTCCTCTTCCATCCTATTTCACCTTCCTTGGCGGCTAAACTTGGGTGGCGACAGAGCTCTCCCTTGCCCGACAGACCTTGGAAGCACTGGTGGCGTAGCATACTCAGACAAGCCAGACCAGTCATTATGTATTACCTATCCCCTCGTTGGATTCCGTGGTCAGTGGTGCGTTACAGATACCAAAGTTTCTGCCCTTCATATAGACACCAAACAAAAAACCTTCCCTGATGGGAGCTTTAAAATCGTCTGGATCGAAGTAATCCTCAAAGATACGTCATCTGCAGGCCCGAGGTGCTTTACCCGTTTTCTGGTAATGCATTCAGAGCAAAGTGGTAAACCACTTGCTAAGTTTTCTTCATTTCTAATCTCAGAAACTTTGGGAAAATGATATGATCATAGATAAAGGCCAAGAAACTAGCGTCTCGGGACTTGTTCTTTGAGGGTAAAAAAAATCGCGGAGTGTAGTTCTTTTAACCATAATGAAGATGTCGGACTACAGAGCATCTGACACCCCACGTCGCACCTTGAACTGCTGTTAGGGCGTCATCTCAGAGAATGACCGGTTGGAGTCTAGCGAAGAGGAGAACTTGGAGGGCCTTTCCGGTAAGGGGGGGGGGGGGCGGTCGCCGTGCGACGAATCTCTATACGCAGGGACGGACAGGACGGACCATCGAAACACGTAGTCCTCACTTTTGGTTCCGCCGTGCTGCGCGAGAGCATCAAGGCAGGTTATCTTCTCTGCGAGGTGCGCCCAAACATACCGAACCCGAGACGATGCTTCAAATGCAACCGATATGGTCAATGCTCTGTCACCTGTGGTTGAAAAACGACATGTGCAAAAGTGCGGAGCTTCAGACCATCCAGGTGACACGTGCGAAGGTACACTTCTGAAGTGTATCAACAGCTCTGGTGCCCACCCCACCTAATCTCCAGCCTGTTAAAAGTTTCAAGAGAAAAAGAAAATCATAACGCAAAATATCGAAGAAACTCCCAGATATCCTGAGGCAAGGAAACATTTTTCCTTCCTCAATGGAGGCAACTACGACGAGGTGGGTGCCAGGTGGGAAGCGCCAACACTAAAGGCATCTGTGGGCACTCAGTATAGTCTCGCGACTTGAACTGCTCACCCAGCCCCCCAACCACCAGCGAAGCGTCTGTGTGTTCTCAGACCCCGCGGCCCATCCCAAATTCCCACGTGCCAGGACGATTCCCCATCGACCTGGCCCTAAGCCTCAAGTGGCGCTTGACGCCACTCCCTTTCAGAGCAACGAGGTGTTCCTTCCTTCCACTTCTCAGCGGGAGAAGGAGGTCATAGAAGCATCATCCGATCCAAAAAAAAAAAAAAGCTTTACCTGACAAAGTTGGAGGTTGTTTTGGTCTAACATTACAGGAGACCTATTCACGTCCACACATATACAAGTTTTACGAAACCATCATCTCTTCCGCAAAGACCGCCCATCTTCTGATTCATCCGGTGATGTTGCAATTGTTGTGCAGAGTGGAGTGGCCGCTCAAGGCCATGGCAGCACAAGTTTTTATGGACCCTCCTTACTCTTGTGTCATTGTACCTTCCACCACATCCATGACCTTCAGAAACTTTTCACTCAACTTCCACAACCCCTTTTTTAAATCTTAGGTGATTATAATGCTCATCAAACCATATGGGCCAGTGCACGAATTGATTCCCGCGGAAAAATCATTGGACGTTTGTTTTTTTTTCGCCTTCAATTTTTTGTGTTGTTAATAACAAAGCCCCAACTTTCTTTTTTGTGCTGCACACAACCTTTTTACCTGAAATGATTTATCAATGATATCGCCACCATTATTCCTTGCTTTTCTTGAAAGGGTATAGAAGTTCCATTTGGCAGCAACCACTTTCCAGTTGTTTTAGAAAGTGTGGTCCATCTCTCCACACTTTAAAAGCGTATGTCCAGGTGAGAATTAGACAAGGCGGACTGGGAACGTTCCAGCCTAGCTGCTACATTTGATGCTTTACTATTGGCCACTCTGTGCCCTGACGAGACTACAACATATGTTACTCAACATACAATCAATGCTGCTGACCACTCTATCCTACGTGCCACCGGTAGTTAGCCAAGGAAGTGCAAGCCATGGTGCAACAGGGATTCTGCAACCATACTTAGAAGATAAAATAGAGACTCGTATGTTTTCCGAAGGCACCCCACCGTGGGGGTAAATATTAAATTTAAAAGACGAGAAGCGCAAGCCTGCTGGACAAGAAAGCAGGAAAAAGAAAGACGTTTTGGATAAAATCTTTCTCCTCTGTAAATAGTTTTCTTAGGGCTGAAGCGGTTTGGGATCGTGTACACAAAATCACAGGTGACTACCGGGTTTTTACTATACCGGTACTTAATCTGCCCCTTGAGTCTGCCCAAGATGTTGCTAACGTTCTTGCTCAGCATTGTCATAGTGCATCTAGCTCTGATAATTGGAGTGCTGAATTGAAACTGCTTAATTTTCGCGCAGAAAGTTGCTATATTTATAGGGGAGGGGGGAGTGGGGGGGGGGGGAGTCTAGCTCACAGCCATATATTGGACCCTTTAAAATTTACCAGTTAGAATAAACTCTCGATGCAAAGAAGATGTCAGGACCGGTTCGATACAGGCTGTGCAATATGCTACGCTTCGAAATTTGAGACGTTACTCCCTCAGAGTACATAAAATTGAAAGAATAAAACACGGAGGACAAGCACAGGACAACCACTTTCTTTCATTTAGCAACGACGTTTATTTTGGGCAGAGACATTGCACCCTGAACGAGACCCCGACTAAGATAGGTTGATAAGGGGAAGGCTGGCTGGGAGATGGAAAGGGTGATATGGGGGACGGAAAGGAAAACTCGGAGATGGAAAGATGATAAAGGGAAGGAAAACGGGAGATGGAAAGGGTGAAAGGAGATGGGATGAGAGAACCACGAGGCACGGGCAGCGCTACCGTGATGGTGTGTATTTACGGGGAGTTGCGAAATTTTTCAAGTTCCGGCCTGATGAATTCTAATTCCCGTCTTGATAAGGTTACTGAGGCCGATGAAACGTTGTTTTCTGCGTTTTGGATGAGGAAGGATTCGATGATTTCACGTCCGTGGCGATTGCGGTGTCCCCTCTTGTCTTGGTTCCTGCGAAGTCAGGCGCGCATCCAATACATTCGTTCGCGTGAACCGCGATCGGATGAATGGGGTTGTCGGTTCTTGAAGTAGCTTCGTTTTGGTGCTCTCTTAAGCGGTCATTGATACATCGGCCGGTTTGTCCTATGTACTCGGCTCCGCATTTGAGGGGGATCGAGTAAACTTTTTCTGTGCAGCAAGTCCGGAAAAGCGTGGCGTGCTTTTTTCGCAAGCCGGCTTGGCTTCTTGTCGGTTGATCTTGTTGCACATGCTTGCCAATTTGAATCTACTGGAAAAGACAACTTTAGTGTCATAGCGTGAAGCAATGGAACGGATACGATGGGAGGCATTATGAATGTATGGTATGCTGGCTATCCTTCGACTGAAAGGCGGTTTTGTACTTGGCTTTGGGTTAATAAGTTGGTGGAAAACAGACACGAGGCGTTCCACCGGATATCCGGAACTCAGGAGTCGTCGAGTTTGGCTCTTTATGCTATCTGTTGCCGAATGTTGACAGGATTTCGTTTTAGCTGATGTGATTAACGTCTTGATGATACCGATCTTGACGGTCTTTGAATGAGCACTCTCAAAAGGGAGCACCGGCTTTTCAGAACGCTGACTGAACGCCCAGCAAACGCCTTCGTTGGTTTTTTCAATCGTAGGTCCAGAAACTGCAGCCCTTCCGAGGATGGATCTTCCTTTTTGAATTTTAGTGTGCCTCCTGCGCTTTCGAACGAGGCCACGATCACCTCGACTTTATCGGATACAGGGTGAATGATCAGGTAGTCATCCACGTAGCGGACTACAGTGCATTCCGGGCTGGTATTCTTGAGCTTTACCTGTATGGTTCTATCGACATAAGAGAGGTAGATTTCACTTAATATGGGTGCAAGGCAAGACCCTATACACACCCCGGATTTCTGTATCCAGATTTTTCCTTCGTGCTCGATCATTGTTGATTTTAGGTACAGTTGCAGAAGCTCGAGGAAGCCGGAAAGTGACACTCCGGATGAGTTTTGGAAGCTACAGATTCCGTGTTCGGTGATGGCTTCTTCTACGGATTCGAGCAGAGTTGGAATGTCCAAGTTATAGTACATATCTTCTATGTCTAGGGAAAAGAAGTCTAAGTTAGGAGCACCAGTATGAACCGGTTCTAGGGCGTTGATAAGCTCCTGTGAGTTTTTGATTCGATAAGGTTGTGAGGGATGTACGTCGGATAGGTGTTTCTGGAGAAACGTGGCGAGGTGCTTCTGCCAGCATCCTCTCTCAGATACTATTGTGCGGAGGGGGACGTCCGGCTTATGCGTTTTAGCGGCGAAGAATACTTGCAGATACTGGTTGGAAGGAGCTGTTACCAAATTTTTCATTTTCGGTAGGTTTAGCAGAACGCATAGTTCTTTCAGTTTGCTGCGGAGGGATCCTGAAGGCCTCTTCTTAATCGCTGTGAAGTTTTTTTCGACTGCGGCTTTGGCTTTCGTTTTGTACGTTTCGTCATCAATTACTACGAAACCTCCTGTTTTATCCGCCTGGAGGAGCTTGAGGTTTTTTTCTCGAATTTCCGCAACTGCAGACCGAATGTTGACACTTGCCTTTGGCCGGGGGCTGGATGGTAGCAGACTGAACGGGTCGCTGCCCCAGGAATTCCTGTCGTTCTTGTTCCGGTATGACTGCTGCAACCTGGTGGATGGCTGCCAGGTGGTCGACCTTCGAGACCGGAAGATCTGGTGCGAACTTAGGTCCTTTTGAAAGAAGAGCCTCTGTGTCAGAGGACAGTTTGGCATCTGTTAGGTAGGTCGGTGGGGCGAACTTGGTTGTAGGGAGCTTGCTCGGAGCGGCTTTGCAGATTCTGGACTATCTGATCGAGACGACCAAGAAGCTTTGCTGGCGTTCAGTCAGCGTTCTGAAAAGGGTGCTCCTTTGAGAGTGCTCATTCAAAGACCGTCAAGATCGGTATCATCAAGACGTTAATCACATCAGCTAAAACGAAATCCTGTCAGGACATTCGGCAACAGATAGCATAGAGTCCAAACTCGACGACTCCTGAGTTCCGGATATCCGGTGGAACGCCTCGTGTCTGTTTTCCACCAACTTATTAACCCAAAGCCAAGTACAAAACCGCCTTTCAGTCGAAGGATAGCCAGCATACCATACATTCATAATGCCTCCCATCGTATCCGTTCCATTGCTTCACGCTATGACACTAAAGTTGTCTTTTCCAGTAGATTCAAATTGGCAAGCATGTGCAACATGATCAACCGACAAGAAGCCAAGCCGGCTTGCGAAAAAGCACGCCACGCTTTTCCGGACTTGCTGCACAGAAAAAGTTTACTTCGATCCCCCTCAAATGCGGAGCCGAGTACATAGGACAAACCGGCCGATGTATCAATGACCGCTTAAGAGAGCACCAAAACGAAGCTACTTCAAGAACCGACAACCCCATTCATCCGATCGCGGTTCACGCGAACGAATGTATTGGATGCGCGCCTGACTTCGCAGGAACCAAGACAAGAGGGGGACACCGCAATCGCCACGGACGTGAAATCATCGAATCCTTCCTCATCCAAAACGCAGAAAACAACGTTTCATCGGCCTCAGTAACCTTATCAAGACGGGAATTAGAATTCATCAGGCCGGAACTTGAAAAATTTCGCAACTCCCCGTAAATACACACCATCACGGTAGCGCTGCCCGTGCCTCGTGGTTCTCTCATCCCATCTCCTTTCACCCTTTCCATCTCCCGTTTTCCTTCCCTTTATCATCTTTCCATCTCCGAGTTTTCCTTTCCGTCCCCCATATCACCCTTTCCATCTCCCAGCCAGCCTTCCCCTTATCAACCTATCTTAGTCGGGGTCTCGTTCAGGGTGCAATGTCTCTGCCCAAAATAAACGTCGTTGCTAAATGAAAGAAAGTGGTTGTCCTGTGCTTGTCCTCCGTGTTTTATTCTTTCAATTTTATGTATTCATGTTCAACCCGCTCGCCTTCACCAGTCCCTCAGAGCCTTTTTTTCATTTTTCTTTTTAACTTTATGGTATAAGGCGTGGTTACCATAGCATGGAAGCGGGCTCACATTATACCGCTTCTGAAACAGGGCATAGACGCTACGCTCCCTTCCATTTACCCACCCATTTCACTCACTAGCTGTCTGTATCAAATCAGAGTCAGAATCAGTTTATTTTTGTCACAGCGCTTTTACACACATGTGACAAGGGGGGCCAGGAAAAAAAGCTGCCATTTTGAACTTGACGGGTTCCTGCCCCCCAAAACACAGGGCAGAGCGGCACTGTTATCAAAAACACAAAAAAACACAGGGAAAATAACTTACGTAACATGACATTTAGCAATATAATAAGTATCATCTCAATACACAATTAATTAGATAGATATAACAAAGATAAGACAAACAATCTATTTATTACAGCAAAGTTTAAATTTTACGGACATTTAATGAAAATTTACCAACACTGACCTCAGACACGAAAGAAAAACACAATAAAGATAACTTATATAAGTTGTCGTATAAAATAAGTGGGATTAAAAATATGTTAAGCTTCAAAACACTACTGAAGTCGAAGATATATTAAAATAAGATAAACATTTTCACTCACTATAAAAAAGTCTGAGTTGTATGGGCATTTAATGAAGGTTAATCAACTTCTTGGGAGTATAAGGTGTTTAACATACGAAAGACTGATTATCAAACGGCTGAAGCACATTTTACAAAAAAATATTTCTTGCGAGTAACCAGTGTGGCTTTCGTAGTAGACGAACTGCAGTGGATCACTTGGTCGGCCTGGAAACAGTAATTCTTGATGCATTCCTGCATAAACAACACTGAGTCTCTGTTTTCTTTGACTTGATAAAGGATACGATATCAAATGGAGGTTTGGAATACTTAAAGACCTTTACATCTATGGTATTGGGTGCCGAATGCTGAAGTGCATAGGATACTTTCTGACGGACAGGACATTCCAGGTTCAAATGGGCTCTACTTTGTTACATCCATTTGTTCAAGAAAACGGAGTTCCTCAGGGGGCATTCTAAGCATCACCTTGTTTGCGGTCAGGCTTAATTCTGTTGCGAGAATTCTCCCGTCTCTCATTTCATACTCACTTTACGTAGACGATCTTCACACATCGTGTTCGTCTTCTAACATTTTCACCTGAGAACGACAGCTTCAGTTAGCTCTGAACAGGTGTATTCGTCAAGATGTACAACTTTGTAGTTGGGCAAACAAAATTGAGTTAAGGTTTTCTAAAAAAAAGGTTTGTGTGAAGTTTTTCTGCGCCGTGGGCTACCTTAGAATCCAGACCTCGAACTGAAAGCCGTGCGGTTGCCTTTTAAAAATGAGTACAGATTTTTGGGTGTGATCTTTTTCAGGAAGCTTTCTTTTATATTCCACTTGAAGTGTATTCAGAAAACAAAAATGTCTTAAAAAGTATGAACCTCTGAATAGTAGAGCTGGGCGTCGAACAAAACTTCTTCAACCAATTAATCGCACCCTTTAATTGACAAATTAATCGATTAATCGGTATCGTTCATTTTCATGCATATTATATACAACAAACTATTTTTTCTGCATTTGTTTAATATGGGACCGACGGCGCTATATAAAATTTGATTTCGAATCAGCATCAATGTGCAGTTGAGAACAGTTGCAACAGATTACTACTCAAAAATTATTACTTCAGCAGCATGGGGCAAAGTGGTTGGTTGATATTCTCTCGCAGCACCGACTTTTTTTTTTCCCTACAACGTCGATTTTGTTATTACACCTTATCAAGAACCCACAAAAATACACTTGTCTAGCATTTTGAAGTTCTTTGTTTAGTTGGTTTTGATACAGTTTAAAAGTTTTCAAGTTTTTCACTTTGTCCTGTCTTTACAAATTTATTATATGGCAAATTTTTGGTAGGAATTTTCGGGAGTAATTCCTTTCTTATCTATGGTTTACGACTATTTATAAAATTACGAGTGATTTATGTGATAAACAATTTTTATATAGTTTTTAAAATTTATTCAGAAACAATTTATATGCTGCATCGGCGTTCATATTTTGAAGGACATCGTTCCAGTCGAAACAAGACAGGTTCTGTCTAAAATCGTTCAAGCTATCGGGTGTTATATATTTTTAAATTTTAATTGACTGATCATTGTTTTTTGTTTGCAATTTTATTTTGTATACAGAAAAATATGCTTAAGTGGTCAGTTATGTCGGCTATTACGACGCCAGATTTAGTGCATAATCCATCATAACTTGTGATAAATAAATCAAGTAGTGTCGATGATTGAGTAGTAATCCTTGTTGCGAAAGATATCGTATTAACACATCCGCGGCCCCTTATCAGTGCATTCATCCGTGTTTTACATGACATTTCAAGACGCATGTTTACATTAAAATCACCCCCTAAGATTACGGTTTACTTATTGCCATTTGCATAATCAAGGAAAGACTCGAGGTTCGTTATAAAATATGATAGGGGTCCCACTTGGCGGGCAGTAAGAAACCACAAAAATACGATGACCTATCACTAAGAAAAGCATCTCGTAATCTTTATGAACACATCAATAATCACTGAGCATCTCACAGGAAATGTCGGATTTAACAAAGATAGCCACGCCACCTCCCCGAGACACCGTGCGATTAAAAGAATAGCTGTTATGCATTGGTAATTTTATTACTTCAGAATTATTCGTAAACCACGTTTCTGAAAGCATAATTATGTCAAACAAAAGTTTGAAATGATCAAAAAATAATTCAAGCTCGTCTACAATGTTTCGCGCTAATGGAGCATTAATGTGGAAGCACTTAAAAGAACTGCAATATTCTCCTCCCAAATGGGGTTTCACACTTCATGGTAGAAAGTGGTCATCATCTGACGGAAAATTCATAGCAACCATTTTATTATTCAACAATAAACCGGCACTGTCATTCATTGCAAAAGAAGAAAGAAAAAACTAAATAAGGCTGACATGAAAAACATCACACAAGTTTCTGTAAATCATCCGAAGACTTAATCACGTGCACACGCTAACGTTCCTTCTTCCGCACGAGGACGTTCCCATTTTTATACCAGACGTAAGGGGTAGTTCTCTATCTTTTCCTACTCCTTGCCTTCCCAAAGAAACGGCCTTCCCTGCTTATACTTCGTTTCAGCTTGGGTCCAGACGCAGCCGATGCTACAAGCACGAGCGTGTGGCCCTTAACAGTGCCTGTACTGCACGAGCGCGCGTGCTTGGCAGGGACGCAGGAAGCCCGGAGCTCGCGCTTGTAGCATCGGCTGCGTCTGGACCCATGCTGAAACGAAGTATAGTTAAATTTTCCTGGATATAAATTTCATCTTTCGATTTCCTCAGATTCAGCCATTTACTCAGCCAATGATCTCGGGACGTCCGATTAGTGAAACGAACAATGACGCCTGGAATTTTATCAGATTTGAATGCTAGCCGATGAATAGCGGAAACTTCTTTTCAAGGCCAAGTATGGTACATCGAGCTTTATGGCGACCTCATTTGCTTTTGCTATCAGATCTTCTTTCTTTCTGGGGGAAAGAAGAAACGCAAAGCCCAGGTAGAATGTTTGGGGTGGAAAGAGTATACTCGGTACCCCCATTTACGCAGCCAAGCACATCGGCCAAAGAGGCTGGAGCATCAATCATCGCAACACGCGCAAAATATTCTTTCAGATGCGCAACAAAATTTTGGTTGCACGAAAATCAGAGGAGCTCACCGTCCACGCTTTCGATGCAACATCGTCGAAGATTTCCTCATTGAGGACGCAAGAAACAGTCACATCGGCTTCACTAACATTATCTATTTAACCAATCACTGCGCTGACTAGATTGTCCCGTCATTGCGCAATTTCCTGCGTGTTCTCTCCGTTGCAATTCGATTGACTTTACCTCCTTGGTTCTTGTGCGCTAATCACGGATTTTGGAACACTTTCTCGCCGAATGCGTTCCATATCGCCGTGAGGGATGCGAAGAATATATGACAGTATTATGTGAAAGTTGTGCTTCTTTTTTTAACGCGAACCACTTGAGAACGCCATTCAGTATATTCTACGGCGAGAAAGTGGCCGATGAAGAAGCTCGAAACACGTTTGAACACCAGAGATTTGTCAGCGTTTTTACCTGCGCATGACGAGAAGACCATAAACACCCGTGGTGTCAAAGCGCAATTAATTTTAACGCAATAGCGCTAAGTAGCTCGTATCGAAGAAAAAGCCGGCATCGGTAACGTGCGCGAAAATCCAGGGTTGGTCGAAGGGATCATGACGTCGCAGCCACTGACCTCGCGCGGTAATTTCAAACCATCCATAACGCTCACTTGAAACGTGACACCACGTGGAATGAGATTGAATATAAACATGATATGAAATACGAATTAAATGTCACCGCATGTCTCAAATGATTTCACCTTAAGAAGTAATTAATTTGCATTCAGAAAAGTTCGAGGAATTTTGGGCGGGATTCCAGCCCACAATCCTTCTGCCGAGCCAGAGACGCTACTAGCTTGACCACACAAGGCACGCTCGCACGGCTTGAGAATAGGAGGGAGTTTATATGCTTATATCTTTGAACTCGCGCTCCACTGCTAAAGGTGAAGCTTAACAGCCTCCAAGCTTTGGGTCTAAACACATTTTCAGCCAGTCATTCACCGAGACTCTCTCTAGATCGCCCCTAATTTGCACCCGACCACGCGAGATATGTTGTCTGCACTATACTTCGTGTTAGCTTAAGCTTAGACGCCGTCGACGTTTCGAAATAATCTACCAATCAAGCAGCGAAAACCGCATGTTCAGGATTAAGCCAGCGATGATTGGACACGTCCATAAACAACAAATGCCATGATTGTGAGCTTTTTGACGATGTCTGATGTGTCCCTTCAGCTAGTAGGAGCCAGCTGCGTCTGAAATAAGTTGAAATGAAGTATAAAGTATAAACAGCAAAAGAAGTCGCTTAGGTATTTCCTTAGGAAATAATCGTTACTCTAGCAAAACGGAACAACGTTATTGTCGCCTTGTCTTTAACCTGAAGAATTTACTGTGCACTAGGTGATGAAACAGCCTCTACTTTTTTAAGAAAATCAGAGTGATGGCGTTCGGCAGTACCAATCTACGATATTGAGGTAATCGATTTGTTACTATCAATTTTAAAATACGGCGTTTTCTGAAATTATATTTGATTTTATACTAGACTGAAAGTCATGACAAGTCTGTTAGTTGTATGGCTCAGATGATTAAGAATGTAACATGAAATATCTATAGAAACCAAGTTGCCGTTTTTTTGTCTTTTATTGCAACTCCAGACGAGGATTAGAATGACATTTCACAGCGAATATAGCGGATGCATTGGCCTTAGTCCAAGCTATCCCCAAAGTGTTGTGCCCACGTCCAGTCGCCGAGTTGCCATGAAGCCTGCATGATTCCTTTACTTTTGCTCAATCGTGCAGCAACGTAACCTTTATATCATAACGTAGGCTTTCTAGAGACAGAGTTATGATCACTTGGGTAACTCATATAATATTTATTATTTTGACATTGAAATCGAAAAAGAGATAAATATCCAGACTAGATCAAGCTAATGTTCAAAAGAGCATGATAACGGTCGCCTTGAAGTAGTCCCTATCAAATGTTTTAACACTTCTATTATTATAGCTCTCAGCACTTGAGAAGATGACCATTTTAATATAAACCCTTCCTCTCGAAAGCGTCTAGAATCGCCTCTTTGGGCAGTATTCTACACATTTTTTTTAGTAGAATGTTTAATTAGAAATATATGCATCTGTCCTGAGAAACCTTGCAAAGTGGAAGGCTGCTTTACGTTGTCTTCTATACCCATAAAAATAGCATATACTGTTTTCGATTAACCTTTATTACATCAATCAGTAAGTTCCAAAGAGCGCATTTTTGTTACCACAGAAGATTGCACTAACATAGGGTTATTCAACAAACCCAAATTGCCATCTTAATGCAGTTTATATCTCCTCCCTTCTTGCCGCGTTATCCTCCGAGTCCGAAGCCTTTGAAAACTGGTTTGTCGTTGCCTCCTCTGGCTTTTGGCTTGCCGCCAACATGGCCACCTCCTCCGTATCCTGGGCTGCCACGCAAACCACCTCCTCCCGTTCGTTCTTCCAGCGCCGTGGCCTCCGCCAACGTTTTGAGCAGCCGTCAAACTGCACAGGGCTGCCAGAACAACCACAGCGAATAGGATGACTTTGCTTGACACCATGTTAACTGTTTCTGTAAAAAAACAAAAAAACAGGCTTAGTACTTTGAAGGCAGCAAGAAACTTAAATAAGACACAATCTCGCACCTCCAATCAGGCGTACTTAAGTAACCAGTCATCCGAACCTTTCAGGGCGGGTCTGGGTCTGAAGAAATACACTGCCCACACATAATTCTGAAGGCCCTATCTTAGCCAAACCGTCGAACGCTTAAGCGAACAGACCACCCGCCAAATCCTGTTGTAACTGATCTGGTCTAAGCAAACACCACCTAGAGTAATCAAAATCTGGGAACAGCCTGGTCTACCTGCATGTAATGTAATCAGGCTTGGGTGAGTCTCCACTTCGCAAATTTGCACGATCCCGACTCCGTAGTAAAAATGAGGCTCAGGCAATGCCGACGCAAAGGTCGACTCCAATATTTCTTTGCCCTTGACCTCAGTGTCTGACGTCAAAATACTATTAGACTGGCTTAGAATATTCTGTATGATGTTCGTTACGCCTGGGCAAACCTACAGACATTTACCCATGAGATGATCTCAGATATGTCAGTGCCGTCGAACCACATTTGCA
Organism: Ixodes ricinus; assembly: GCA_037355805.1. Taxonomy (NCBI): domain Eukaryota; kingdom Metazoa; phylum Arthropoda; class Arachnida; order Ixodida; family Ixodidae; genus Ixodes; species Ixodes ricinus. The sequence goes on from JAZHYW010037096.1 coordinate 15,292, forward strand.
TGACAAAGCATTGTCACAAGTGTATTATATGTGGCCTATAACTGCGAAAGCAGTGAAATCCGGCCCATATTTCTAGTGCTTAGATGAAGCCAAAATGTTCATACATTTTAACTTCACATTTAATCGAAGTGCCAGGAAATTTCATTCAAGGCATCCGAAATATAATCTTAATTCCAATAATGTTAATTCGAGAGTCACCTAATTTAATTCAATTTGTGAGTTAGCAATTGCTCCTGCGTATATGTTCGAACTGTTTTAACGATCTGAGGTGCTCGCACATCAGGAATTAGTTTTTAATGCATGTGCTCGTTTGATGAGCGCCTTTTTCGCATTCGGAATTCATTCCTTCGGATATGCTTCCGCTATGAAGCGGCTTAATAAATGTGCGTCGTCTGCTACATTAGTACCACCTGCAAAACTTCTCCACATGCTTTCTTCGTGCTGCGGTCGCGGACGATAACACATCAGTTCCCATTTGAATAGGAACGGTAGGTGGGCTGTAACTTTCTTTTGGCAGAGAAAATATATACGACTGGAGCGGTACGACAATGTGCGCGGAGTAGTCCCCTGCCGCCTTAGAGGGCAGAGATGGTAGATGCTCGAAATGTCGATGCACAATGCAATGAAGAAACTTCAACGAGACAAAATCATTGCCAGTTTTGGTCTCAAGTAATTTAATTGCTAATATTGTCATTATTACCATCCAAATTAAATGATGGAAGCATATTTTATAGATTTCACAAATTTTCGAAAACCGACAAGATATCCAAATATTTCTGTCTTGAGTGTTCCGCAATATTGTCTAGAAAAGCCCTTAAGATGTGAAAAAAGTGGCCATTAAACACGCACATACATTTAAACATCATTCACTACTTGCACGGCTTCTCATACTTCTAAAACTGCTCTTACAGATGAGCAGCATTCATTGTTGGTTCACACTTATGAACGAATCAAATTTCATGACTCTTGAATTAAAATATATGGCGTTGGGATTACAACGGTGATAATTAGAATTAAATTCATTGGTGCTTGGATTAAATGGATGACCACTGTAATCAAATTAAAGTACAGCTGGATTAAATTCAAGAATGCTCTGGTCAAAAAATATGTCAGTTGCTTTATTACGAGCGGAAACTTCCTGTTGTGGTAATGCTCATACAAAGTGGATATGGTCATGTTTGTCATGATATAATAGTTATGAACAATCTAGCTTGCAGCCTGCCTTTAAGGGATCACAGGCGCCACAGTTTTTGTTTTTGTCTCAAGATGACTACAATCGAAGAGACCCCTGACCTGCCGACATTTTGAGAGGTGCTCTGACTGTACATCTGAAATCAATTTGAAATATTATTCATATACAGCAAAACTAGCGTGGTTGTTTTTACAATTGTTAACTAGAGTCGCTAATATGAAAGAAGTATTAAGTCAATTGACCGTATGAAGTGTGACTCGCTCTGCACATAACGGTATTTAGGCAGGCATGATTTGACAACATATATTGTTTTACAAATAACGCAATATATAATGTTAATTAATAGACACAACGCCTCGTGTTGTGTGAGAGCTTGGGGGAATACTAAATAAAAGTAACCTATTTTTACTTTCTGTTTTGTTCCAACCAGATATACAAACTTTATGTAAGAAGATTAAAAAGTGTGTTTGGTCAACGAAGTTTTATAGTACGCTTCATTACTTTATATGCATGATTTGTTTAACTCCTACTAAATTCAGGTACCACACTAATTGTATGAGAAAATAGATTTCCGATGTTGCTATACATTTATTATTTCATTTCATACACAGTTCTTTTCAGATGTGAAACACATTTATCCATGAATGCAATATAATTAACGCGTATGACAAAAAAGGCCCATAACGAAAAGGCCCATAAAATACAATTAGAAGGTGTTATTGTAAGTCTTTGGGTTGCGATAAAAAGTTATGCAATATTTTTGTAGTGGCATTTTTAAAATGTATCACATGTTTAATACCGTGTATGCACTTACATGTCTCATTAAGATATTTGCTTACAGCCCGTTTTTTACTACCATGTACAAATTCACGAAAACAATTGCAAACGCAGACATTTTTGCTTGCATAGTTGTTACACGTGGTTGAAATATTTTATTTATTAGATATGTCAGAAATAATGTAGATGATATTGAACATTTTCAGATGTCGTTGGAGTTAAACATGTTCAGAGAATTAGCACAACCGCATTCAGTGAACCAATCTTAGTTTTGCCTGATGCAGATTTAGTGCTGTTCACGCTTGACACTCAGAGTAGTTTTTGAAATAGTAGAATGCCCACCATAAACGTTGCATTTGTCAGGTAGTAGGCATACAACACAAATGGTTTGATTGCAGAATTAATTAATTGGGTTAAAAAATATTTCTGCAATGCGCTTATCCAAAACAACTACATATAAAATATTGTTATCTTTCTAAAATATCGGGGGATGAACCTAATTACTCGTCTCAAAGCAATGCCCATGGGCGTTTTATTTCATATCTAATATAAAATAGTACTGACGGCTAATACATGACATTGCATTACTTTGATACATGTTTGTTTTTTCTCCCGCACTGATCCTGCAACAATCGCTCTACTTGCTCGAAAGTATAATAAATTTTAAGTATAGAGCACACGTGTCTACATTGCAGCAAAACCGCGAAAATATTGAGAAAGTGCTATTAAAACAAGGAAGCAGCAAATAATAGGTAATATTCAAATTTTCCCTTCTAAATAGACATGGATCACGAGCGCGGGTACTAGTGATTTGCTGGGTTTAACCAACCAAGGGTTCGAAACTTGCACTTTGCAATACAAAGCCATCGGAACCACAGGCAGCTTGTACATTTCATCTTTTTTCTGAACAACTTTCACTGAATGTCCGAGTTTGACGTTGCCGTTGTCAGGATTCCGCCACGTATCGCAATCTTGGATCATATCTTGATGAGTAATTTGACATTTTTTGTCGCCTTGCATTTATTATAAGCGTTTATTTTCTCTATGCTGAGTATATTAAAACACCTGAACTTGCGAAGCAGAGCCTTTAACATAGTACATGCTCGCTGCGGTATTAGCCCCGTGAGCAAACACAAGCGTCGCTGCGGTCGCCACGCCCTGATTGGGTGAGGTGTACCGTGACGTCAGGGGGAGGACTCCGCTCCGCGATCTCGCATCGGCTCGCCTCCCACCACCGGTTTCCTGGTTTGGCGTTGTGTGCGGCAAGCTCTTCAAGGAGCTGGGCCTCGTTTACCCGGTGTACAAGACGTTGAGTTAGGCCGATATAGACGTTCTTCCGTACATGCTATAAGCCTGCTTGTCCCTTTTTGCCTTTAAAATTGGGTTACAAATCCCAAAAGCTATCGGCAGAGGCGATTCCGCCGATGTACCTCCCCGTCCCCACATGACAGAAGGCAATTTTGCGAGGGGTCGGTGAAGCGGTGGCGCAAGTGTTTCAGACGCTGGAATTCTGTTCCTTGCATGTTCATGATTTACGACGATATTACATCCCGCTTTCAAGGCATTTGAAGTGGCATTTATATCATGGGTCTTAGGGTGGCCGGCAAATTAGCTCGCGACCCCGACTCTGGGGTGGCTCTCTGCATCCGCTGGTTCGCAGATGTTTTAAAGGCCCTGCGTCTGATGATCTTTGAAATGCTCGTGGAACAGGGTTGTTTTACATAAATGTAGCTTCTTCGTGAATTAATATATAGTTTACACCTATGCCGGCATATTTCTTAGAAGATGCATAATTACTGGAAATTAGTTTGTATGGTAGCAGAAAAAACGGCCGAGTTGCCCCCAATTGCCTATATCATATGTATTGAACTGCCCTAAATATGCACAGCAATAGTACCGTAATTTGGAATTGTATACTTTTTCCTGACATTCTTTATTCCAGCCTTGGGTATTCGGAAAATACACCGTTTAGTTTGAATTGGCATTTATTTCCAATTAAAAGAGACACAGCTGCAGGTCCCCAAAAGCTCCCTCAGCCTTCAAACTCCCTACAGCTAGACTCTCTGACAACAGAGGAAAACAGGAGTAGGGCAAGCATTCGAACGTCTGTCCAGTGGTAGATGCAGCACTAGTAGCAGAAAATGTGGAACCTGCGAAGGGTGACAGTCTGCGAGCTAAAAACTTGTGGTATTTTAGCCTCAGGACGATTCGATTTAAGTAAAATCTCAATTTTAGGGCTTAAGGAACTAATAACGAGCTAGACACCTTCGCTTACGTTGTTATAGATAACTTGAGGGTTGATATAAACAAGTCCACAGATACCACCGGTGTAGTCCATTGAAATACTATCCGAATCCAGCAAAGTTCAAATGCGAGCAATGTATATAATACATGTTCCATGTATTTTTTTTAAATTTGCCCCTGCACTTGGGCTGTCTTATTTATGATTCTCTCCCATGGCCCTGACTGTATTTAGCATGTTGCTCGAGCAGCATGCAGCTTTTCTGCTTCGGCGATCTAGTTTACAAACAGAGATAAAAATATTATACATAACCGGCCAATTCATTAACACCCTCAGCAGCATTAATTGTGTGAGATGTAAATCTATAATGATGCTCCTGCAATTGTGGCCGTATTTCTTTATTTTCATATGCCAGCTGTGATTCATGCGTTGCCTGCCCTGTCAGCAATGCTTGAAATGTTGGTTAGAGTTCCGCCTGCAGCTGCAGGCCATACCTCAATAAAGGCACATATAAAAATTTACACTTCCTACGAAAACACGCCAAAAAAATTAAATAGAAACGAGCGCGCCGACAGTTAGCGTCGTCACAGCCTCCACAGGGCGAGCAGGGCGAGTCGTGGAAAAAATCTCTCCTCGCCGTGACGTCACCCCGGTTCGCCGTAAGGGGGCGCCACGCGAACTTCTCGGAGCTATTAGGCTTCCCAGCAATATGCTTAAGTAGCGCGGTGAGAGAGAGAGAGAGCGTTGTCGCGCGTTTCTTTTGACGTCGTCTGCGTGGAGTGGCAGTAATCAAGAAATGCAGAAAGTAAGAATAATGCTTTTTTTTAGCTATCTTTTGTATAAGAGGCGCGAAAACTACAGTACGCGGTTTGTGCAGTTGAGGTGTATGGCCCTGGGGATATCATATATGGCGCTAATCTTCACGATGAGTGTAATAGTTCACTAAAATGTGTTATTGATGTATTTAATTATTATAAATAAACATGTGGTTGTGAATAGAAACCTGCTAGGAGTCATGAAAGACCACAATATCAAAAAATTCGAAAAATATTTTGAATGCACGGGAAGCGGGTTGGCTCAGAAACGTTATCACTCGTGCTACAGGTACAAAACTAGGGGTGCGAGAATGCGGATGATAAGATACAGAGACACCGCCCTGGCCTTTTTTCGCATTACGTTGCATTCTGCTTGACTACGTTAACCCCGAGTAAACACTTTGCGTATCACAGCACTTCCCAGTCGCTCGAGGTCTTTTAAAAGTTACAGATTTAGGTTTACAATGGCGCTCAGAACGTTTTGACTTGGAATACTATCTATTTACGTTCATCAATTAAAAGCCAGAATATTGTTTGGTTAGTGAACCGACGGATCGTGACGCTGAGGCCCTTAGATTATGTGAGCGTGGCCTTATAACCCACCTGCACAAACCGAGTAGTGTAGCTTTCACAACTTCTTTAGAACCAATTGTAATAACAAAAAAAATACTCTGGATGCATTTTAGTTTAATGCCAGCATTATGAGAGGTAATGGCATGATACTTAATAACGCTTTTGATCCTTGTCTTAAATTTATAAAAATCTTTGTCGGTTAAAAAAGTGCAATAATTGTTTTTTTGGCAAATGGAGTCAAAGATAATGCACTGACGAGATCTAGTTTTTCAATTTCTTTTTTTCTACGCATTAACGGAACCACTATATATTTAACTAAGTCAGCATGTTTAAGTATAAATTAATTTTGCAGAATGAAAAAAAAATCTGCTAAGATTCACGACGTCAATATCATCTGTCTCTAGGCCATATGAAAGCGTCTTTGTAAATCTGAAACAAATATTTGTTCGATGATACATACGTTACGTGTACCTTTCTTGTTTTGATTATTACCTCCACAATGTGGAATCGGATACTACATGCGAATGAAAATACCTATTCATTCAAGTAAATTTTTTGATGTAATAGGGTGGCCGTTTTATACCTTGAAACTTTAAATAGTTTATGTGGATTATTCTGAGCGACTGGGATTTAAAATCGATAGATGATCAAAGGCACAAAACTCGTTCATGTATCTAGGGCGTCGCTCACTCACCGTGGGTGCTTGTTTGATGCTGCGAAAAAGACTATGGGCCACGTTCTCCCGGCGGGTGTTTTATACGGCCGCCCTGCACTCACCGCAACGCACAGCCAGCTCAAGGTCACCAGAAGAATCCGCGTACCTCCGATAGCTTTCCTGGAGGGGGCGCTGTGCCCCCCTGGCTGGGGGCGCAGCCACATGTTTAGGTTACGCATGTCATACCCTCTAGGTACGTATAAAAATGGCAATGTAAAAATGAGGCGGAAACAAATTACATGCTGCAATTACTCTAGCAAACAACGCGCCGTTTATAAACGACGAGGAAGGTTCCAGTGACCAGCGGTAAAGGCCTACGAAAGTAACGAGAATGCATTTGAGAAGCAATAAAAACTGCCGTGCTCCGGCAACGCACCAGACGGGGCAAGCTAACGCCCTGACCCTAAAAAGTTCCTGGATATACTAGTACTTTTCGCTGAGACTGATTTTTATTTCTTCCTTTATATTTCCTTCGTTCTTTGCAGAACACGATGAATGTCTTTATGTGTACTCATCATTAGAGTAGGCTGAACAGCCTCGTTCATAAAGAGTGCATCCATCTTTGAGTGGATTCGGTATTTCCGGAAACTTTTGTTTCATAAGATCAGCGAAAGCGCCAAATGTTGGTCAAATAAAAAAAACTGTTGCTGAATGCAAGTTTACGTTAAGATTTCATTCAAACTTCCGAACCGAAGGGCGGTTCATTGTTGAGAAAATACATTCCGGATATCCGTGGTGTGTAAAATGTCTTCCTTAAAGCCCCACGGCTTCATTTTCCTTTGAAGTAGACAATATTTCCACTTCCCCCCACTATTAGAAGGTGTCACTGACAAGTAGGAAGTTTCACCCACGAACGGTTTCACAAAGTAGACGTCCGGGCATTCCCAGGGTTTCTAGGGGATGGTCAGTGAAAGAAATATACTGGGGGTTGAATGAAAACAACTCCCATACGACTATTTCAGATTTATTTAAAAAATGTAATCGCTCATCTTAGACAAGAAAGTATTTTGTCGTGCCAAAATGGTCAAGCGTGTGATGTTCTCTCCATGTATATAACCCTGAATACTTCCTCAATAACAAACATTCGGCTGCACATCACACATCCTTATTCCCCTAGGGGCTCTATCTTGTCTTAAAAATGCGACTAAATTTTAACTTACAATCTCAGGTCATCCAATCAACGCCATATTTAACATGCGTCACAATCATAGCCTTTAAAATGGCAATCTCAAGAGGTGTAATTGGTTCCAACACAATGCCAAGAAGAAGTATTGGCAGTTACATGCTGCTTAACTCATCGTTAACAAAGGAACATTCGTCCGCGAAAATTATCAGGTGATCCTCAGTCACCTCAGGCACAACATATTGTATAGTCATAGAAAAGCAAGAGAGGGGAATAATAAAATACGCACAAGCACAGACACCGGGTCCACATAGTGTGTGGAGACGGTGCTAGTCCTTTTATGTTCCCAGTCTCGTGTTCGTTCACTATATAGTTAGTTAACCAACTTGTCTGATTTTTTCAACGTTCTTGTGCAACTGGCGGTTCCACAACAAGCTTCACACCTATATTTTAGTTCTACTAACATACGTCAGACTAGCCATGTCATTGAGGTCACAGAGAAATAGGTAAGGCAATTGGTTATGATGTTGTCTTCAAAATAGCGGATCTCGAACTTCCCTCTGAATTCTGCAAGATAGGTTGTTGATATTTAACCCCAATTTTTTCAATTTGCCATAGTTGAAGCATTTCTGTCTCACTAACAAATTTTGTAAGTAAAATCTACAGAAGAGTTGTAAATTATAAATATAGATAATCATGGTACACGATAAGAAAAAAAAAGGAGCACGATTTAATGTCTTAGAGAAGCGGATGTGTTGCCACATACAAATATTCATCTCGGAGATAGAAAAGGACGGGAGAAGCCTTCGCGACCCTACTGATAGTCTGTCAAAGGGGAACACCAAGTACTTATCGTTGCGCCTTTGCATCTAGACCACTGGGACTGGCCGTCACGCCCTGCCTTTAGGCTCTCAGGGTAATCTGAATATTTTACATTTTATTGTAAGTCTCTAAAGTTTCTACCCTTTATTTTTTTCCTGCTTCAATAAACGTTGTACCCAATCCTCAAGAAATGTGCCTCGATCAGGTGCACTCGTCGCACAGTGTACTGCAATCCCAGAAACAAAATGTTGAAGTCCAAGTTCAAAGTAGCTTTATTGCTTTGTAGATACACAACACATTGAAGAATCGCCGATGCCGAATTTCCAAAAAAGCAGACTCCGCGTGAGGCCGCATTTGGATTGGCGCAACATATCGCCACCGACCGTTAAACACCAGGACAAATTATGAAGGGATGAACCACAAATTAAAACAAAAAGGGGGAAAAATACGAAAAAGTTCACCAAACTTGGGGGAATATCAAGTATAGTAAACTTCCACCAATCGCCTGCACACTAAAATTGTATTTGTGACATATCGGGTAAGAACCGCCGAACACTTTGCATTTCGGAATCGCCAACATCACCAAATCCAGTTTTTGATTGAATCAATTTTTACTCGTCCTTTTCTTATTCAGTGTTTTCAATTTTTATGTGTATATATATTTATTTGATTCTGCAGGTGAAGGCCGGCTGGGCGAAAGAGGGAAAAATGAGTTTCTGCCAGAACAATCCACTCCACTCGTTCCAGTTCAGCCATTTTTCAATAATGGGAATAACGGCATGATAGTTGAAAAACACCAGACGCGCAAGACGTGCAGAAAGTATACTTTATTTTTAATAGTATTTAATATCACTACCTGGCCCGATCAAAGACGAGAGGGGAGGCACAACAAAAGATCACTGAAATGTTAAAAAATTTCTCTCTATAATTCACTACATTAAACAATGTTACAGCTTACGTCCTATACCATACAATGGAATAAGAATATGAACACAGGTTCATAACTATAATGACATTAGGCACGGGTAAACCAGAAAGGGAAGCAGTGAGTGTGTCGATCAAGTATTCAACAGATTCTGAATGTGTTAGGGATGCAGAAAATAGGGAGTCTTCTAATAGGAAGGCCCAACGCTTTCGGTTTCCCAAGTAGTTTGGCGCTACGCTGCGTAAGCCCAGACCCTCTGGGCACAAGAAGTGCGACGCCCTAAGCTGTTACGTTGACCCAGATCCTGAAGGCCCCCTACTTCGTAATTCCCTATTTTGCTTTAGTCATTAAAGAAACTACAACGGAATTTCGGCGCTTAATTTTCGGTTCTATATGCGTTAAAAGGACCATTATCGGACACGCCAATATCCTGTTAAAAAGACACGAAAAGGAATTTAAGACGAATTAAACGATTAGCAAAGAGTACTTGATGAATGTCGCTAACTCCTCGTTTGTAATGCCCGTCTAGGAACTTTGACAGGTAGTGACAAAAGCTGTCCCCGCCTCCGGCCACCACAATAAAAGAGGGGAAGGAGAAGCGCTCCCACCCCCAGATTCTCTTTTGCGAGTTCCAGATGTCGCTCTTGTCCCTCTACAAGATTATAGAATATTAACCCGTCACTTAAAATTCATAGAAAAGCAGCCGCTTCGATGGCTAGAACGATTTCGACATCCTCTCGACGTCAGCCTCGCCGCAGCTTTGCTCGTCCCGAGACGAACTTCGTCACGATTGCGGGGGATGTCACGTGATCTCCACTGGCTGCCCTGCGAGCGCTTCCCAGATATGCCGTTTATAACGAAAAATACAGCCACAAGGCTGAAAATGCAAAAGTGTGATTGACATTTACGGGTATTGTGGATCATATTCAGCCTATTTCTGAACACGACAGGTATATTTCAAATTTGGTTGAAGTATCCCTTTAATGAATCGAGTAAAAAACGAACATACGAGTGTGTTGAGTCAAACTGAATACTTTAGTAATGAACGCGCATGGAAAATTTGAGCGTCTAGGGGGCCCGAAATAATTATTTTTTTTGTGATATAAACAGTTGTGTTCCCGGCCGGACGGCTGTAGAAGGGGTACACACCAGACCACGACCAAACGGTGTCCCGACCAGAAAGAGAATGCCTTTACGTGTTTATGCAATGTTGTACAGAATCTTGGGGATGGTGCCATCTCCTGGAAGGCGCTGCAACTACAAGTCACCAAAAGGTGTCGCTTCACGACACTACATCGACTCCCCACTTATGATATTATACGCGGCTAGCACATAAGCTCACTTCAAAGCAGTCCTGTCTGTGGACGGAAAACAGTCACGGCATGCAAAAAGTGAGCAGTCACAGTCTGCGAAACGCGAGCAGTCACATTCTGCACAACACGAGCAGTCACATTCTCCAAAACATAAACAGCCACTATCTGCAAAACACGAGCAGTCACTAAACATAGTCCAGAAGAGGTAGTGGTGGGCGCCGCTCTCTAGAAAATCGACGAAGCACGGTTCCCCGTCACCTCCCTGGCCACGCACCGGTAAACTGCGTTCCATCTGTGGCGCTTGAAGTTCTGGTTGTGCGCCGACCGGTAACGCAGGGGCGTGCCCACTGTTAACGCGGTAGAAGTTGACCCAGACGTGCCATGTAACTCGGTGCTGTCATACTAAGGAGAAATCTGTAGCAAAGAGTTTTGGTTCGGCCATAATCCTCTTGGCACTGCCGATAGCTTCGACCCATTTCCCACGTACGGTCATTTTCTAGCTAAAACGACCAACGCCCAACGCGCTTGAGTGCTCTCAATGGTGGTCAACGGTGAAGGAGTGATTTATTCATCTTCTTTCCGGAAACGTCCCAAACTCTGTTGATGTGAATTGTCGGCCATGGTCGTATACTATCTTTGCCGGGTAACCTTCGCGTGAGAAAGCGGTTTACAAGAAATTTATGACTGTCTGCGATAAGATGTCGCTATAGAAGGTGACCTCCGCCCACCTCGACTAATATTCGACAAACGAGATAGCGAACCGGCAGTTCGCTGGTGCTGGCATGAAGGGGCCGACAATGTCGATGGCGACTTTGATCCAAGGCCTTTCGGGCAGCGGGACTGGCTGGAGCGGTGTTGGCGCTGTCTTGACACTCTTGTCAGCAGACTGGCAGAGTGTACAACTGCACAAGATGCCTTCGACTTGCTCTGTCTAGTCCAGATCCCCAGAACCTCTCTCGAAGCCGCCCCTTCGTCTTTACAATCCCAGAATCCCAGGGTGGGACTAGTCCCCGCTTTGGACGGATGTTGCCGTTAGCTTGTTCGGGATTGTGACGCGTTCTGAGTGCAGGAGCAGACCGTTCGGCCACCGATAACTCGCTGTACACCTTATAGTATGAGACCAGGTCCGCAGCCAGGTTCTTCCGAGCAGGCCACGCCGTCTGGACACAGTGTATGATGTTTTGTAATGTGCCATCCTCCTCTGTAGCGCGTTGCAGGTTTTCCCGATGTACAACTGATGTCACCAGGGCCATGACCTCTTCAGCCTGCACTCCACCCGGTGCCCGGCGCAGGTAGTCCAGGATGGTCATCCGCCACTTTTTTGTCAGAGCCGCGATGGTACTCGGCCTTGACGTTGTAGCAGGTCAACCGCGCTCTCCTAGGTGCATTTCGAAGGGGACGCCGTCCCATGCTTCGTGCAGAGAGCAGGGCCAATACGACATTGTGATCCGCGAAAAGAGTGAAGGGCTGTCCCTACAGGTACCCAGGCAGCACACCACTGTTGGACCCCCGTTGGCCCAATGGTGGCAAACAATGGTTCCAATATTGGTCTGAAGTTGGCATTTTCGAAAACGCCACTTGATCCAATGGTTGTCCAACATTGGTGCCAATGTTGGACCACTGCTTTGCCAACGTTATAGCCCACGTTGGACCAACGGGGTTGGCCCTTTTTTATCCAATATTGGCATAGAGGTTTCACCGTTGGCTGAACCAACATTGGCATTCAGCGCCTTACACACTCGGTCTTCCAACATTGGCTGAAATATTGGCTATTCCAATATAGGCATCCAGTCTAATACACTGGCTATTTTTTGCATCAATTGTCTATGACATATTGGATGCCATTTTTCAGCCAGTGTTTTAACTAGCCTCACAAAAACAGTGCAGGGAACCAAGCAAGTCCGTTGCTCTTTTTCCTCAAGCACTGTTTTCTTTTTGATACTAAAAATCTAATAAATGCAGCAACTTTACCATATTGGAAACTTTAGAAATCAGTAAAACATGCAAAAGAATTGTTCATAACGTTTGACAGTTCATTATATAAATCGAATAAAATATTAAAACAATTGTGCAACCAGGGGGGCCTAGGCAGACTCGGCGGCAGGGTCGGTGGCAGGTTTGGTAGAGGACAGGACAGAGGGCTGGGCGAAGGGCTGGGCAAAGGGATTCCACGCAGGGGCCTGGCCACAGGATTCTGAAAGAGACAGAAGCGGCGGTTTAGATTCAGGTGAAGGGTTTCAGAGGCTCTCAGTTCTCTCTTACGCTTGTCAATAATGAATATCGAAATAAAACATAGCTTCACTATTATTCGCCGCCCTTTAATTGACTATCCGATTAATCGGCCAGTTGCTCTTCAAGTATAACATCTCGGAAAGGCCAACCGACTTTTTTATGCTTACTTTTTGATATTATAAACTTTCCTTTCCAGTGAATTATTTTTTCTTATTTTGTATGTAAAAGACTTAGTACTGCCTTCAAAAAAAATAGATGCGCAGGTAAGACACCGGGGCCGGCTTGCCGGAACCAGTGTCTCAGTTGAGACTGGGTGAAAGAAAGCACTGTAAAGGCTGGGACGCGAGCGTCTTGAGTCAAGGTTTGAGTCCCGTTCAACTCGTACGCTGGCTTTGACAGTGCTTTCTTTCCCCCGTCTAAGCTGAGACGCTGTTTCTAGAAAGACGGCTAAGGCGTTTGCTGTCGTTCTGTTCGTCCGAATTGTGCTTACTCAGAGCTTGATCGATCTAAATTAAAATATTTATAGTGATTTAAAAAATTAATTTAATAGTACGAAGGTTATTTCATTATTGCTTAGCTCTACTCTTGCAACATCATGGCGTCCCTCAAATTTTTATCTACTTTTAAGAAGTCTTAAGAATTACAATCTCGCCATTCATGTTCACACCAATATTTCTACGTTAATTTGAAAAAAGAAAACGTTTTTAAGACTTAAGACGGCACGGAAATATGTAGTTATTAATGTTCCCATATTGCCTAAATAATATTTACAATTTATAAATGCAAACCCCTGGCCTCCCTCCAGCTCACCAGTGTCAAACGCGCTACTAAATTAACAGTTCCATAAATACCCCGTTATACGTAACAACATGACAGTTGAACAGAACTTGATGCTTGAATCAATTAAGAGTTTAAAATAAATCACGCATATAAAATAGCTTGTCATGTAAAGACAATTATGGGCAATTACACTCACAGAGCGCGGTGACATAACTGACACTCCACTCCAACCCAACAAGCCGAACCTTGGCAGCGTAAACCTGTCGACAAGTGTCAGGAGGTATCGGTAATCGTGCGATGGAGGAAGGTGGCCCACAATGTCGACATGAAGTTAAGCAAATCGAGCGTTAGGCGAATTGAAGGAGGTCAAGGGAGTTATCGTGCAGCGTTGAATTTCGCTGCGTTGATAGTCAATGCATCCCTAGGAGGGAAAGTACGCAGGCGATCTGGCTAGGAAATATCATTAAAAGAAAACCAGACACAAGAAAGTAAACATCTTCAATAAAAATCTTCTGGTTTGGAGAAGCAGTCCAAAATAAAGCGATATCAAACCAAAAACTCCGAAACAATCAGTTCCCAACGTTTCGGGGTCGAATTTACACCTTCTTTAGAGGGTGACTAAATGGAAGAATACAGCGAGAGCTTCTACCTCTACTTTCTCTTCCACCGAGTTGATGCTTAGTTTAATATGACGCAGGACCTAGACGTAAATAAATGGTAAGGCCCCAAGGGAGCTTTTAACGTTCCTCGGTGTGTTCTGAATATGTCGCGACTCAGAGAACAGATGGTTTCGGGTATGTGGCTCCGTGTCTGTCACGTGCGCGTTCCCGAAGTCGATCTTGAGCTTTTGTGAGCTTTTGGTTTGGAGTTTATTTATTTCTCAAACCTTAGACTGTGACACATACAATAAAAACTGAGAGTACGACACGAAATCTCAAACGCAACTGATGTTTACTTCGCAGGAGGGCGCCAATAAATTACCGTCCAAACAAAAACAGGAAGAAAACAAAAAGGAGGAAAGATACCTCCACCATGGAGCAAGACAGACAGACACCATCCCTACACAAACGAACCGCCGCCCGGAAACACCACCGGTTCCCGAGGACCTGAACGATAAGCTTCTTCAAGGCCACGAGTAAGCCCACACATGAAATAAGCCCCCTTCCCCCCTTTCCCTCGCTTGGCACAGACCCCCAAGGCCAAGAAACAGCAACAACAACAACAAAGCAACACAAAACAATCAAAGCAAGAGAAAGCCTATTGCGCGTTCCCCTGCACCAAAGACGGTTGACTCTAAAAATTACCGTGGTCGCCTATACGCAAGTACTCTTTTATAGTCATTTTATACATGTCTATTTTTTAAAAACAAACCTGAGGTCCCTTTTACAAGCGGGAACACGAACTACATTCACCAATGTGTCTAGCCAGTTCTGAATTCGGACACTCATTGCTAACATTTTTCTTATGTTCAAGAAGGCGGTTGTTTATGCAGCGGCATATCTGGCACACATAGAATAAACCACAATTAAAATGAAGTTTGTGAACAACCCCCTTTTTGCAACCAATCCACGGATCCCTTTGCTTTTTTTCACACTCCTGTTCTCTGTCCTCGCTAAACGGTGAGAGTTTGCCAAGCCGAAAATTTTCCTGGTCCATTCCGAGTATTCGTATAATATCTCTCGCACTGTCTTGCAGAACAACGAACTTCACTGGTCACGTTTCGCCTTGAATCTTGCCCCGCGGGGCACCTTCAAACGGGTGTAGTAAGGCGCCCTCCGGCGGTACGTATCTGCGGGCCATCCCACGGTGTAGTGACTTTCCGAAGCCGTCGAGATAGCAGCCCGTTCATATTCTGGCGACCGAGTTCGATCGACAAACCGGTTTTGCCTCTTGCGATCTCTAACGACCAGCTCCGCTGCAGCCGAGCTGGTCCTAACAGATCGCAAGAGGCTTAAAAACCGGTTTGGTCTTTCTCGGTCGAACTCGGTCGCAAGAGTGTGAACGGGCCTATAGTCTCCGACTCAAAACGAAGTAGGTGACTGCGGTGTCCACGAGCGCCGACGCGTCGTGGCCGCCGATGATAAACTTGAAGTTGTTGGTGACCGTTCCAGAATTGTCGTTCCGACTCGTGTCGTTGTTGGAGTGGGAGTTCTCAGGCGTTCCTTGAGGCTCTTGGCATTTACCGTCTTCGGCAGCAGCACGTCCAGGCGTTGCCGCACCTAGGTTTCCTGGGGACAGTCGAGACGGGCTGTCACGGCGCGACCGTCGGAGAGGTGATACAGAACGCCGATAGTGTGTGTGGGGGGAAGGAGAGGGTGGAGAACGGTAGCTTCGTTGTGCTGTTAGCGATAGTGACGTAGGCGACGGAGGTTCTCCTCGATGCCATGAGGGCGTTCGCCGTGCCTTGGCCGGGGGTCGTTCGGTGCAAACCCTCGTATGCCCATTTGGTGGTATGGGCACCTCCGGTAGACAAGGTAAGCCTTTCCGCAGTGGTAGTACAGCGGTCGTCGGTCAACCGTGCACCAGACGTCGGTCGCCCTTGGTAATGTTTGTTGGGGGCGGTTCTACTGGACCCGGTCTTCCTGGCGTCGGATATACGGTGCCGTTTGGAATACTGGACGAAGTGGTGACGTGTACTGGCGGATAGCCGGTGCCACCTGCAGCGCCAGTGAAGCGTAGGTCGCCACCTAATCTTCAGGTTCAGCGACACGGACAGGAGCCTCCAGTTGAATGGCTCGCTACACTTGTTCTTGGACGAGTTCAGTGAGTGAGAGCTTAGCTTGACAATCTGCTGCCGGCACCAGCTTCCTAAGCTCCTCCCGGACAATGTCTCTGAGAATCTCACAGATCACAGAGGCGCCAAAGCTGCCAGAACCGATGCTGCAGTTCGACGACGTAATCATGCTACACCGGTAAACCGCTTGCAATGGTTCTCCCTCGCGAACAGTGCCAATTCAATTTTGATTGCTTCTGAGACGAAGCGTTCCACTCCCATCAGAGGATTGCGGACAAGGCCGGCTAAAAGGTCATCACTGACACCTCGTATGAGTAGCCGTTGATAGCTTTTCAATGGTGGCCTGCGGATTGGAGTGGGCTAATAAGTGGAGGGCGTCTTCAGCAAAGGTGGTGGACGGTATTCCTTGGGTCCCTGGTTCTTTCCTCGAAGCAGGTATTCCACCCGCTCCCGTTGGTGCCGATCTGGCGATGAGCATGCCCTTCAGCTCGTTTTTACAAACTTCCCACGTGGTCAAGGCGACTTCTTGATTTTCGTTTTATTGCCGTGCTGTTTCTTCGAACGAGCAGTAGCTTGTTCTGGAGGCGTTGCTCATCAGTTAATTCGTTGCGGCGGGCCACCGTGTTGTACTGCTAGAACGAGTATACTACGTCTTCGTAGATTTCACCGCTACAATGGCGTCGGCGCACGGGGAAATTGGCAGGCAAGAACGCGCAGGCCGAGGCTGCTGGGGTTTTCCGTCTGCTGGGGCCGTAGGGCTCATCGTTGGCTTCGATGGCTTCGTTGTCCTTTCCGGCAGTGGTACAAGCTTAGGGCGTTGTCCTCGGGAACACTGGCTTGCCCGGGGCCCTATCTCTTCTAAAAATGGTCGACTTGGAGTGGGGCCTGCCGAACGGGGTCCTCGGAGGGGTAGTGGTGATGAGACATATCGTGCTACCCCCACACCTCTCCCAGAATATCACGTATGGTGACCAAGAGGAACAATAAATATACCGGAAGAAATAAACGCTTTAATGGGTGAACTTGTGCCCAAAACAAAATGAGAATAACAACAGGCGTCGTAGGCGATTGACGTGATTTTCGCCGTAGTTGTAGGGTGGAGCGCTGGCGAAAAACTGACTTCGCAGGGCCACGCAGAGCGCCTTTTGCTGACGCACTGGTTTCGCGAACATTCGAACCAGAATATTCGGCATTCGAACATTCTAAACAAGAAGCTTCTCGGACGCTGAAAACTAATATTACAACAGTATATTAAATGTTTCGTGGCCCTCAGGTATCAAAGCCGGGCCTCTGTGTGCTAGTCGGGTGCGTAGCCACTCGGCCACGCACGCAGTAACATATCGATACGTTTACACGAATTCAAGTTGCATGTTGGTAAGTGTATATCCAGCAGGCACGCGCCTTGCCTCGAAACCTTCATAACTTTGCATTTGTTAAAGTTTATGCAGTTCTATGGGTCATTATATTCACGAAAGTGTAATAATATTCAAACTCGATTGCAGAAGGCGCCTGTCGTTGTTAATGTGAAGTTCGGGATATAGAAAACAGTCATCCTGATATAACTGCATAGATGAAGAAACACCGCAGGGTAAATCATTTATTATTATATAAGAAGTTGACGTAAAAGGGATCCCTGCGGCACATTTGATGGCCTATCAGTTAGTGGAGAATCAACGTCACTAAGTGTAAGATATTGAGAATGCTTGTTAAGAAACATTCAAAACATATTAACAAATTGGAAGTCGGGATTAGCAACATTTGAAAAGTTTTTGCAGGCATTAATAATTTTTTTTAACTTTGAACTAGAAGCTTAACTGTGCTCCAAGTGAAATCGAGAAAAGCACAGCACATGACTAGGCATTTTTTTGTCGTTTACGCTCTCATAGACTAAGTTTAAAAAAAGCAGCTGCGTCTACACAAACATCTGCCGAAGAAAATCGCGTCGAGCTAGGTCAAGCAAGTATTAAGAATCCTAGGAAATTAAAAATATGAGACGCTTCTGTCTACTTGGTCAAATCTTTACATAAATTACTTGTTGCGATCATGAATGGATAATTTTAAACGTTCTGCTAGTTCAAGTTCTATGCTGGGCAACTACCTTTGCCAGTGTTAGGAAGTCTGCACGTACAAGTGCCGGATCTCGTGTGATTGCTGCAAGAATGGGGTTGGCTGCAAATACGTAGCATTTTCATCATCTTTTGAAATATTAGAAGAAAATACTACCACTGCCACCTTGACGATTCTCTCTTCCCATTGAATAAATTAACCTCAAGCATTACTGCAGGCTCAAAGAAATCAGTGTGAATGGCCATCATGAACAAAGTAGCAGCATAGAATATCATGAAAACATTAACGACGTCGCATTAACACAAGCAGCTAGAGCCATACATGATTCAACTCTGACGACCATTCTGCATGGCGGAATAGCCCTCAGCAGAATTATATTATCGCAATAAAACTGTTTCAATTTTACATTGCTAACAATCTTCCAAAACCTCATCGCGGTTCTTCGACACAAAACTCGGAAAGGTGCTGTTAACAGTCAAAAACAAATCGCTTCGACGTCGATCACCGCTTTTGGCGCATCTTGCCATCAGCTGTAAAATATCGCTTCACAGGGATCACTCGTGTTGCGAACCTTGACTGAGCGAAAAAGCCGTCTACTTGCATGTGAAAGACGCTTTAGGGCGTTGTTATACCACGGAGTGTTAACCATTCGATCCAATCTGCCCGACAGGTAAAGTCAGAAGTCAGACTTGGCTGGAACGCTCCACTGCGTACCCTTTTTTTCCCCTCACGGATTGCTAGCCTTAGTGACAGCCGGTGCTACCGATTTGCTGACATGGCGGCGTAGGCCCATCGCCTCAGAGCGAGGGAGGGACGTAATAGATTCTCAGATCCAATGCTACGATCAAGAAATAACAAATATTACTTGCGTTTGAAATTGTTGTCTTTTACCCCATGTTTTAAGGGCACCTTTAATTACACAGCTCATTCCGCGACACACACACACACAAAATAAAAAAAAAATAAACCCCGTCTGATTATTGTGTGTTGTTTTGATACCGCTCGCTGTAACGTTATGATACCCGCCCAAGATCCGAGCCTACCTCGCTCACCACCTCCCCCTCCCCCCACCCCGCCCTCCCCCCCCTCCTTCCTCTCACGCGCTGCGAAATAAGACCCGCCGCCATTAGACCCACTCGTACCATCGAGCTGCTTCACCGAAGCGCAAAGCCCCCGAAAACAAAAAGCGGCAACTAGTTCGTGCCCGTTTTTGTATTTTAAGTTTGAGTGCGTCTGTGCACGCGCTTTCAATAGTTAATTCGCTTTAGAGCTAACCACGTTACAACAGTAATGTAGTTCAATGCGCAGCCGTTTCGATTTGCTTTTGACTTCTTACGAGACCTGAACATCGAGCCGTACAAGGCCACGTCATCATCAGCCACCATCGTCGGTTGGCATTTCGTCAGGGGGCACGACGTCGCTCAAGCGTTTCTACAAAAGTGAAAACCGGACGAGACTAACATCGGAGGACTCGGCACCAACGACACTGGCGACAGGTTAACTTCGTCCCCACACATGCCGGTTGGTGCGAAATTACGATCAGTGCATTTATAGATGTGATTGCAGAAATCTGGAACCTTTCTGTGTGACTGTAAGAACGTGTTGTTTTTGCTGTTATCCGGGGACGTTGAATACAGCCCAGATCCAACGGAAAACCGAAAATAAAGGTTACTAAATTTTCTAGATAACCAGGCAAACCATAAGTAAAACCTTCAAAATGTGATTACCAACCGAAGTAAATCTTAAGGACAAAATATTCGGCATGACTGGAATATTACTTAGGCTGGAAACTGGGCTGAATAACATCCAAAGCGAAATGGTGGAAATTGACTGTGTGAAGAAGTCCACTCCTAAACTGGAACGGACAGTGAAGAGCAAAGAAACTATGAAGTTAATCAACTTAAAAAATAGAGGCGAAAAGACTTGCAGCATGCCGCTTAAGAATCGCCTTTAAGAGTGGAACGCGATAGCTAAACATTAACCCCGCTCGTTCCGAAGCCGTACAAGCTTGTCTGTGAGGCCTAGTGGGCAGCGTGTCTGAGTGGCACCCGAAGGTGTGGGTTCGAAACCCACTTCCACCTAAGATTCTTTCAATTCGTTCTTTATGGAAAATAAATTAATTTATAATGTGAAATCATTTGGAACAACGGCGACTTTTAATTACATTCCACGTTCGACGACACGTTTCAGTGTAGTTGGTCGTTTGGAATTCCCACTTGAAATTCCCGCGCAAGATCATGTCGTCATGACCCTATCGACGAACCAGGATTATCCCGTCCCACACTACCGACGCCGACACCGGCTTCCCGCGACACAATTGCCCTTAAACTTTCGCTTTAATAAATAATATGTCTCGGCTGTTTCAACAAGGTCCCGAGAGCACTGAGGATCTAAAACGAAAAAGCAATGAATGACGTCTTCGCAAAAACGCTTTGCGCCACAGCAACGTCCGTGGAGGCGAATTCATAGACTTGGACGAAATCGTAATGAAGTAGAAATCGGAAAGTTTTTACGACTTCTATTCGAAATGTGACATCCTAAATTAATGGCGAAATCTTGAAAGAACGAAGCTCTGCATCAGCTTTGACGCAAAGGAAGCTGGAATCTACCTACAGGTTTTCCCTCTCATTTTAATCCCCATTATGCTCCAATTTTGATGGAAGAGGAGAACAATTTAACGCAAGCGCCATTGAATATACTACTTCCATAAATCTCTGCATGCAGCACGGCGCGCATTGCACTCTGGGAACTGGTTGGCCAGAGAGGAGAGTGGCATGGTTTTGGTTTCGATGGACATGTTGACAAGAGATTATACACAGAGCGTGGACTATAAACGGTTGTGATCTCGCGTTTTCTGGTCCCGAGAACTTCATTTGTGGTCTCTAGACTGACCTAATGGCTCAGACCTCGAGCTTTAGCACAAGCCCGAGACGTAAAGCTTGTCTTAACGCATCGCTTGCCTATATTTGTGTACTATAGCCTTTCTTTTGGCGTTTCGAGGTATGTGGACCAGCCAGTGACAGGAATCTCGACGCTGCGAAGCTCAGGGATCTTGCTTGTGTACGAATCAACAAGCTGTAGCAAGTAACAAGTAGGCATACATCGAGCTCGCGCCTCTACATTAGTGTTGTTGATGAGGAAGTTTGTTTCCTGCGTCCAAAGACGAAATGAAACTTTTGCGATTACTGTTCTTCTTAATACGCCTGAGTATGCGAGGTAAAACTCGGAGTCGCCATTGAAAGCTCCATTTGAACACACTTCTCATTTCTTAACTGTACTGCCCCGCAGCGCTGCGAAATGAAGTCCCCACCCGCTTGCATTCCACTAATATTCAACATCGCGTATGCGCCTAAAGTTATCCTGCAATCATATACGCACATTCGCACATCCAAACTGTTTTAAGAAAGCAAAAGTCGAGCACTTGTGTGAAGAAAGTCGCACCGTTCGCCGGAAGAGCGCCGGACGGGCGTGAACTTCTATGCGGTGCGCCAAACGAACGGAAATTATTAAAAGCGCATTTGTTAGTTGCTAATGGCCATACTATTTGTTATGTGTCGCTTTCTTCCTCACTGAGTATGCCGACATAAATCCAGACACACCTCTCAGGCACAGATCTTGGGCGTCATAAAGCTTGGTCCAGAGGCAGCGAGGCAGGGACACTTCTAAGTTGTTAGGGCCTCCGTTGGCTCAAATTGACCAAATTTCAGTTATAGTTCACTGGTCCTAGACGGGATTACGGACATTGAGCTTAAAGATGCACTCGTCGGGTGAGGTGACTAAGCCGCGTCTTACTACGTTTGCATACGCACGCACAATATTCAGCGTTTCGGGAACCAAGGAAAGTGCTCCGGTCTTCGTCTTCTATCGCTCGAGAATGAGTGTATTGTACATTCGTAAAAAGTCAGATAATCGAACACGCAAGCAGCACGTTCGGTCGCGGCGTGACGGCATGAGATGAAGCTGCTCAGTTGAAACCGAAACTGAGTGGCCAACTAGTTCTCAGAGTGCGCTGCGTGGTATTTCGCACGCGATGGGGCGCGTCGGTTTTGGAAGAATTCAATTAATTCTCTGCCTTACCCGACGGAGTGCCGGGTTCGGTGAATTTAATTCATAATATATACACGCACGCTTTTGTCTTCATTGGTTGTGTTTGGCTTACAGGTTTGATATATTCGAGTAATTATTTATACAATTAGGTTTCGATGGGGACCACTGATATATTGATCACTATTTTGATCACTCGGAGTTACTAGTCGCATGATTGACATGTCGATTCCTCTTTCTTGGTATTCTCGAATTATTATTGGCACACTCGACTTTAGCTGAATCGACGTTTAGTTTACTCTCTCCTTACTCCAACTTATTATTGATACAGCTTCAGGTGATATAAGAACAGTTGCAATTTAGCGATTACACTTTCTTATTACATTCTCGCTATTATTGACACCGGTGACTTAAAATCGCCTCCACTTCCTAATTACTTCGGCCTATTCATAACGCAATTAACATAATAAAAGTCCAACAAACATTTTTATTACTCTCGATTACTTCAAGGGCTTAATGACAAAAACATTACTTTGTTGAAGCTTATTCGATATTATGATTAATACTTAGCTAAATAGCTAAAATTGGTACAAACAACTTTATAGAAACAAACATTTTGTTACCAGTTCATGACTTTGATTAACGTTGACAAAGGCGACTTCATATAAGTCCAGCTTAGAATTTGATTACTGCTTTGAGTAATCCATGTTACTCTTCACCCAGTTGACTTAGAATTAAGTTACTCAACTGATTGGTTACTTTTTACCTTTCCCCGATATATCACTCACGTAACTGCGTCAATATCAACAGTATTGACGTCTTTGTCAAACTAGCGACCTATTTGACTTTAAAATTGGGATAACTGACAGAATCCTTAGTCATTATCACTTTGAGTTTTTATACCATCGAGCGATTTATTCTGACCTTAGTTACCATTTTTGATCACTATTTTGATTACTTCAATTTACTATTGGCCCAATGGAGTTTGATTCGGCGTAATTGACATCATGATTACTCGACATTAGCTTGAGCAAAATATAGACAAACGTATAATGAGTTCGAGTCAGGTTATGGTTCCTTCTTCGATTCCTTCGATTACTATTGAACCAATCAACATTTTCGCCCTAATCGACATATTGAGGATTGATGACTTTTTGCTAATATTCAAACAATTGATTTGTTATAGGCTTAATTCGTGTTGCGATAAGTCGTTTGATTACTTCGAGTTACTATTTACTCAATAGACTTTATGTCAGCTAACTGGCATTGTTGTGCCTTTCTTGATTACTTCGAGTTATTCTGCAACCAGTTCATCTATTATTAGCTCAATTCATAATAATAGCAGCTCTTTTGACTACGTTTAGGTTACTTTTGAGCCCATAGACATTAATGCGGAATAATTGACATTATGATGATTCTTTTGAATGCTTCAAGGTAATATTCAGCGAAAGTTATTCATTGTGAGCTCAATTCACATTATGATTACTCTTTTCATTACTTTGAGTTACTGTTGGCCGTTTCTAGTTCCCTTTTTAACCCAGAGCTGACGAATTCCACTGAGCACTCTACACGTAGTGGAATAATTCCAATGATGCTAGAAAAATCTCAACTCCGAGTGTGGCAAATAGGGAATGCCGAACTGATTGAGCGCTGTCTCACGGGCTCAGTTCGAGGAGAAGTCGGAAAACCTTTGTGGAGTAAGTCCAACTCCGGCTCTCTGACGGTCTTAGTTTAGGCGTACGTGCACGGTGTAAGGTATACTCTTGAGGTGAGGACTCTACCGAACGTCGCGAAAAATCTGATGGAGTCCTCTCACGAGCGCAGGCGCGCGCCCAATGGCCCATCGGCGAACTAGTAGAGTCGCTGACTGGCGAAACGACACAACTGTGAAAAAACATGAATAAAATATCTCGTTGCCATGGCATCTATCGTGCAGCCATTGCACACTCATTGAGCAGGGAACTCGTGCTCGTCTGATGCCATGGCGACGAGATATTTTATTTATGTTTTCTCACAGTTGCGTCGTTTCGCCAGCGAGCGACGCTAGGTTCGCCGGGGGCTGTTGGGCGCGCGCATGCACTCGTGAGAGGACTTTATCTAGTCGATCGCGTCTCATTGTTACTCGCGCAAGTGTCCTCACCCAAAGAGTATATATTTCAAGCCATGAGCACGTGGCACCGAACTCTTCTTGAAACAGCAGACAAAACTAGGCCTGAATTTATCACGGCAAAACAGTCAATAAACAGGTTTTGGTGTATTTCGTTAGAACGGAAGCTCCCGTTCTAACGATGCAGAGCTTTCTTTGTCACCTTGCATTTCGACGTAACAGATCGGGAAGCAGAGCAATGCCGCTAAGCCTAAAGACCTACACGACCACCCATGGTACCAATTTTAGAGTCACGAGGTGTGAAGGGCATCCGTTGTAACCCTGTCTCCAGGTGCACGCAGTTTGCAAAGGGACGTGCTATCGCTTTGAGCTCGCTGGCGGCACCGGTGCTAAGCAACACTTTTGTCCTGGGGCGTACAGCTTGTTTTTGAGTGCGTGTGTGTGTGTGGGGGGGGGGGGGGGCAAACCGAACTCCCCCCTCCCCCTGGAGCCGGGGGAAGTGCCCTTGGTATCCCTTGGGCGCCGCCGTGGTGTTTGCCCAGTCCAGTGGCGGCTGTCTCGGGGGGGGGGGGGGGGGGGGGGGGGGGGGCGGGGGGGCAAGGCATCTCTGAGAACTGAGGCGGCGCTCATGCTTTTGTCAATATATTATTGTCCCCAGGGGCCAACGCCGGCGTCAAGGGGTAAATGCCGCGAGCCCTAAAAGCGACGCGCGCAATACTAGCGGTACCGGCCTAAAAAGCGCTAAATCAGAAAAGCGGCTCCACAGACAGAAAGTATACCCCACAAGACGGCGGTGGCCCCAGTCGTGAAACTAAAAGGGAATTCGCGGGAACCAGAGACGGCATGGGCCACAGGGCCCACCAATTATCGCCTGTCCCCGCGTGCACTTTTCTTTTCGGAGGAACTGATTGCCACATGCTTAGAGCTTACTCTCTACATTGATTCATAGAAAGGGTTATAACACATGATGTTTTCTTCATTCTCTTTCCTGTCATGCTTTCGGGAAGTCGCTGAGTCTTGTGATCCCGAGACAAGACAACACGCGCGCTGCGGTAATAAACAAATGAAGTGGTTGGCTGTGCCGTGTAGTTGCGTCTAGACAGAACGTCTTCGCCAACTGCAGCGACTTACAGCGTGTATAGCGTATTATGTGCTTATTATCTTAGTAAACACAGAAAGAAGGTAGCAAAGCAGAGACATTTCCGCGTTTTGCCACTTCGGGATGTCAATTCTCCGAAGAGGATCGGGCAAGCTCCTCCAGTTTGTGAATTCCCTATTTGTAGCCACATTCGGATTCGAGCCATTTTCTCCCACTCGTTAGAATTATTGCAGCACACGTGAATGTCTCGCGGAATTCGCCAGTCTTGTTAGAAGAGGGACAAACGACGGACTTCTCAAGACGCCCGTTGCTAAATCCAGGCAACTCTTGCGCTCAACATCTTTACTCATTATTATTTTTATTTTTAATTTCATGTTTTTTACTAGAATAAACAGTTACAAATATTTTTAATCTTAACAGACGTCTTACGGAAGAGTCAGATAGTTACGTCTCTGGTTTACCTTGGTCAGCCGGATGTACAACCGTCATAAATAGCAGTGTAACAAGCTTGGGCTCAAACATTCCAGCTCTCACTCGCCAACATATGTCATAAATAGTCGCATAAAATGTTCACTCTTGTACTTACTTCTCTACTACATTGTGTAAAAGAAAATGTTGTAGTTGCGATTACAATTGTTTTTGTCCCTCTTTTGTGGAAAAAGTTAAACTGAAGTTCCTATAGACAGAGTGGTGCCAACTTGTCTCCGACCCCACTTTTTAAGAAAGCGACCTTTGTATTCATCGGGGAGGGGACCGAGCCCCTGAAAGCAGCCTTTGTATCATCGGGGGAAGCTAATCCCCGAAAGTCGTCTTTGTTTCGACGGAGGGAAGACCTAATCTCCTCTCGGGCTTCCACAATGCTAAGTCAAAGTCGAAAGATAAAGCAAATATGTACAGAAGGCCAAGACCCTCCTCGCGCGTTGGCCACGACGTCCGCGGGAACGGTGGGACGCTATTGGATGCGGAGGTGGCGGAGGGATATATGATTCCCTTTGAGGGCATTTGCCGCTACCTTCGCTTGTAACCGACTATAGAAACGCAATGATGGTATTGTTTTAATTAGTAGAATACTTGAACTCTACCCAATACCCGAATGCTAGCACAAAAATATATCTTGTCACAAAATACACGGAGTCAAATGACTAATCTCGTCCGTGGTTTTAAAAATGCCGGCATTGAAGGTTCAATTTGCAGCGCTGTAACTTTACGAATAAATGATGCAGCATGTATGCCTTATAAACAAACTGAATAGTATCGTGGAGAATCACTACATATTTTTTAAAATCCAAGACATTTTTGTGTTTATTAATTGTCTCGAATGCTTTAATTTACTTCAAAAAAAACAAGCTTGGAGCGACATAAACAGTTTCAATATTTCAGATAAAGCAATGATTTATATATCATTCAAAACAACGTTTTTAATTAGAATAGCATGACACATTTAAAGAATAATGTTAGAACCATTCAATCTTGGTTTGGGTAGATGACGGCTCAGAAACCCAGTGACGAAACGTCAAAGGAGCCATGTTTGCGCATTTTCGACGCACACAATATAACCTTCTCAATGCTGTACATAATGAATACCACGCAGCAGCTGAAAATAAGAACAAATATTTTCGTCTTCAGGTCCTCCAGAGATTCCAAAAAGTTCAAACATCAGATAGTTAAGCAGTTCATGGCTTGTATTACGTATG